>CM037632.1:745990-837244 GCA_015227895.2 Colaptes auratus
CTTATAAAAGAAGACAGTGAGAAGTGAACAGTTGTCAGTGCTGCAGCACTGATAGGCAACATATATCCCTTGTGCTGCTTTTCTGATAATTACTCCTTTACACAGACCATGTGATTTCAGTGTTATCTCTCCATTTTATGTTGATTTGCCTCCAAACTCTCATCTTCCATGAGCATCTTTTCTTAATTGAGCTTCTGCAGTAACAGTCACAGTTCTAAAGGCTTCCATAGAATCACAGAAATAATGAAAATATGAAGTAACATCCACAACAAAAATCCCTGGGTAGAGGGTAGGAGACTGAACAACAGCACTACCACCACCCTTCCCCTCCCCCCCCAACAAACAGTAACTGTGATGACATCACATACTAATTAATAGTTTTTGTTCATTCTTACCTTTTGACTTTTCCCTCTGGAACACCAACTGTGAGGAGAAGGCTACTGTGGCAGGGTGAGTGACTGGCATAGGTCAGTGGCAGTACTGTTCTTTTGCATACAATGAGAATAAATCAGACTGGAACAGATTTCATGAGATTGTCTTCTCCATTATCTCTATATTACTTGCAAAAAATAGTGTGTCTGCCCTCTGCTCGTCTGTGATGGAGACCCACCATATACCCAGGTAATCGGTTCTATTGTTTTCCCTGTACTTCCTGCTATCAAAAGCTTCCTGCTGATTTAGATGAGTCTTTCTTGCTACAGTTTAAGTTATTACTGTTTCCAGTATCCCATCCTTCCCTTATGCATAGCTTTGAAAGCTATACTACTCCCCTTGATCTGAAGCCTGGTAAATATGACTGCTTAGGAAAATTACATAGCTGGGCATGTTTATTCCATTCTCATTAGTCCCCCCTAAGTACTAGTTGGTGCCTTCCTTGTGCTGAGTGTGGTGCCCCAAACTGGGTACAAAAATTGAGGTAGAGCATATTTTTTAACAGCAGCTCTGTCCAGACACTGTATGTAAGGAGTCTCCTCTTATAGCATTAAATGGCATGTAATAAAATAATGCATGCAGATAACTATCAGAATATGTTTTAATAATTGTGTGGTTTTGATGGAAAACCTTTTGTCCTAGTGGAAGTTCATCTTTATTTGATTTGTGCACTAATCCCTGCTCCTGTGTGATGCACAGCATGCAGGTAGACCACCTGCAACCGCAGATACTTACTTCCCATGCCAAACCTTGCTTCTCTTGAGCAGTGCTCAACAAGCAGGACTTCTATTATTATTTCCTGCTGCTCTTGTTTTTTATACTCTCAGGCTGTCTCTATCCTGGTGAAATGAAAGGTTTTGTGTAGTAAACATAGTGAAGGAGCATTGTTACCAGGTGAGACTTTTTCCTCCTTTTGTTAATGTATTACTTAATTTCCAGGCCTCTCCTCCTCTCTCTCCCTGGTGAATTAACATAAATTAAACATAAAATAAACTGTTGCTCTGCCTTTCACCCTGAAGGAGCAGAGCAAAAGTTTGCTTTACACACTAGTGAGGATTACATCAAGATTGCTAACTTGTTAATATTCTCTTTGACTTAATTGCATTTTTCTCTCACTAAGATGAAAGGAATAGTAAAACGTAGCCATGTTAGTTCCAAATACTTAGGGACTTCAAACTCTTCCATTGCAGTTTTATCTCAAGGCAATATTTTTGATAACTTGTTAGAGTGACTTGTGCTCCTGGGCTGTAGAAAGTACTTGATGACAGTAGTTGGACTGTGAATACATAACTCATTTATGAACAGTTTAAAGGTCAAAAATGTTGGTTCTGACACTTGAAACAAGCTACACTGGTAACATAGCAATGCTCTTCCTAGTTTTGATTGCCAATTCCTGATACTTATCCTGATGGAGAATGTTCAGAAGCTTCAGCCACACTGGCAGAGTAGATGCCAGTTTAGTAATCTAATGAAATGTAAGTGGAGGCTGGTGACATATCTTTGTGCTGCTGGAAGTACATTATGTCAGCTCTGTACTGTGAAGCTGGAAGTCCTGTTGCCAAACAGACCTTGGTGATGCTTTTCCTTTGCGAGAGGCAATAGCTCACAGGCCTTTCTTGCCCATCTGTATTCCTGAATGCATTTTGCACCGGGGAAAGGCTGGGTGGCTGTAGGAGGTAAGCTGACACATGGAGGCTCCTAAGTAATTTTCAAAACTTTAATATTAAAAGCCTAAGCCAAGGAGTTATTAAAAAATGTAAATGAACCTGATAAGTAGGGCCATTTTTCCCCCCAAAGATTAGTGTAATACCCACATTAATTATGATATGCTAGGGTTTAAGATAGAGCTTCCTTTTCTGGAGCAGGGGTATCCATCTTGCAGTGACAGAGGTGGGAGAAGCTCAAAGGTGCAGCTGAAGATGGCAGCTCTGTTCTCAGCATCTTTTTTTGGATTTGGATTTCCTCTCTGCTTCTCCTTTTGCTGGGACATATGTCATTTACTGATTCATTAATGTGTTTGCTAGCTTTGGAGCTTCCAAGAACTAGCTGAACTACAGGCTGAACTGTGCAGTATCCAGCATTATTGTAGTACACAGTCCCTGCCTCAAAGTGCAAAATCTGAGTTGGAAAAGGTATAAAAGAGAAAAGAGATGAGGATGTGAGACCGGGAACATTATATTAATGATGCAGGCAGATAACATTTAACGTAGCCACAAACATCTCAGATTTTCACTTGCTTAACACATACCAATGATAATGATTTGTAGAATTAAAAGATTATGGAAAAGTCAGAGCAAATCTTCATGTTAGTGCAGGTTAGCAGTAGTTCTAAGGTAGTGCTCTAGATAGGTAAAGGTTTAAAATACTGCAAGGATTTTTCTTTATCCAGGCTAATTGAAAATAGGACATCTTTAGAATCCATTTTCTTTTAGAAATCTCCCATGTGGTACTTGGCTGCCTAAAGATCTTTAAAAATAATTAGTACATGGTAGGGAAATGCTGCTTCTATTTGATAGTCAATGTTTGCTAAAATTATAATAGTGAGGATTTTGCTGTGTTTTTCTCTCTGTCTATTGCTGTTGTTAACATCCATCTTGAGAAAAGCAGATGAGGGGGACCATGTGGCTCAGTTGGTAGCACATAAGACTCTGTGATACTGTGAGAACCCAAGTGGAACAAAATGGCACTGAGGGACTCCCTCATGCATGCCTTGCCAGTAGCTGTCTTTCATACTTCAATGGTGTTCCTCACTATGGCAGTGGCAGATTGCTGTCTCCCTGCCAGTCCTGCTGACTGCCAAATGCAGGCTAAATAGAAGGTTGAAGGGTATAAAACTGACACCCTGATTTCCCACCAGAGGCTGCCAGGAAGCTTGTACCAACACTGTGACACAAGTCATGCTTTTGAAGTGAAAATAGCCTCCTAAAAGGGGAATGAAACTCAGGTAATTTTAACCTGCATACTTTCAAGGTGCAGGGGGATGAAGAGCAACAGCAACCTAGTCTCAAGGTGCAGGAGGATAAATAATGTGTTACGGCAACCCGATCTCAAGAAACAGAGCCACAAGGTTGTGGCATGGTCTTGGTTAGTGACTGGCAGGAATGTCCTGCTTAACTGCTTCGCAGCTGCTTCGGGCACCTCTGTTGTGCTGCTCAGTCCTTAAGCTGCCTGCTTATTGTGCAGAGAAAGCAGAATCTTACAATACAATACAGTACAATACACCAGGTTGAAAGAGACCTCCAAGATCATCGCGTCCGACCCATCAACCAATCCAACCCACCCAAACAACTAAACCATGGCACCAAGCACCCCATCAAGTGTCCTCCTAAACACCTCCAATGAAGGTGACTCCACCACCTCCATGGGTAGCCCATTCCAATGGGCAATCACTCTCTCTGTGTAGAACTTCTTCAAGACCTTTAGGGCATGTGTCTGTTTCTTGTTGAATATGTAAAAGAGTAGGGGAACTACTATAGCTAAGCTGATGAGCAACAGTTAGGAGGGTGTTCACTCTCTCTATGGGGAGAGCTGTTAAAAATCTGTCCCTGCTGGAGTTTCTGTAGTTTGGCAGATCAGAGCAGATCAGGACCTAACAGCTGCCTCTGTTCTCTTCTGTTCTGGGTTCTCTGTTCTGTCTCTGTTCTCTACTGCAAGGGTTCTACAAGGCCTTAGACAAAATCGCAGAGGCTCCAAAGGCCTGCTTCCCTCTGGTCCAGACACATCTGCCACCACTCCATTTCCACCCCATGTACACAGGACAGGTATATGCTTGGGGCTGGAGTCTGGCTGGCTGACCTGCTTTCCCTGCCCCAGATGCTGTGCTTAGCAGGAGTGGCCCTTAGCAGCACCTGCAGCAGCCCCTGAGCCCACACCTTCCCTTCCTTGCTCCAGACTAGCCCATTCTTTTTCCCTTAAGAAAGGCATAGAACCACTAGAGCACTGCATTTCAAAACAAATAGGGAACAAACTTGAGACTTGCAGGCACTTTTGAAGTGTTTATAAGATTAGGATGGATGTGCATGTTACTCTGCAGTACCTGAGCTGTCTTGTTCAAATGCTTGCAGAGACTCAAGAGATCAACTTGCAGTTTTACAACCTTGTATTATTTTCCTTACAGAGAGATGGGTGAGTACCTGAGAGTTAGTAGGCTGTTTCTGCCAAATTTCTGTACCTCAGCACAACCTTGCACACCTTAAAGGCTCACTGGCAGCTTGCTTCTGAGGAGGAATGCTGATGGTTTCATAGTTTCATAGTTTCAGTTAGGGTTGGAAGGGACCACAAGGATCATCGAGTTCCAACCCCCCTGTCATGGGCAGGGACACTCTACACTAGATCAGGCTGGCCAGAGCCTCGTCCAGCCTGGGCTTAAACACCTCCAGGGACGGGGCCCCAACCACCTCCCTGGACAACCCATTCCAGGCCTTCACCACTCTCATGGGGAAGAACTTCCTCCTCATGTCCAGCCTGAATCTCCCCACCTTCAGCTTCATCCCATTCCCCCTAGTCCTATCACTCCCTGATAGCCTGAGCAGTCCCTCCCCAGCCTTCTTGTAGGTCCCCTTCAGATACTGGAAGGCCACAATGAGGTCACCTTGGAGCCTTCTCTTCTCCAGACTGCACAGCCCCAACTCCTTCAGTCTGTCCTCACAGGAGAGGTGCTCCAGCCCTCTGATCATCCTCGTGGCCCTTCTCTGGACACCTTCCAGCACCTCCAGATCCCTCTTGTAATAGGGGCTCGAGAACTGGAGGCAATACTCCAGGTGGGGTCTCACCAGAGCTGAGTAGAGGGGGAGAATCCCCTCCCTTGCCCTGCTGGCCACACTTCTCCTGCTGCAGCCCAGGATCTGATTGGCTTTCTGGGCTGCAAGTGCACATTGAGAGCTCCTGGTGAGCTTCTCCTCCCCCAGCACCCCCAAGTCTCTCTCCTCTGGGCTGCTCCCCAGCCAGTCCCTGCCCAGCCTGGATTTGTGCCTGGGATTGCCTCGACCCAGATGCAGGACCCTGCCCTTGGTCTTGTTGAAGCTCATGAGGTTGGCCTGTGCCCACCTCTCCAGCCTGTCCAGGTCCCTCTGGATGGATCCCTTCCCTCCAGCGTGTCTGCTGCACCACACAGCTTGGTGTCATCACAACCTTGCTGAGGGTGCACTCAGTGCCACTGTCCATGGCACCCACAGAGATGTTGAACAAGCCTGGTCCCAGGACTGATCCCTGAGGGACTCTGCTTGTCCCTGGCCTCCACTGGGACATGGACCATTGACAGCCACTCTTTGGGTGCAGCCATCAAGCCAGTTCTGTATCCATCTGGTGGTCCACCAATCAAACCCATGTGTCACCAGCTTGGAGACCAGGATGTGGTGTGGGACAGTGTCAAAGGCTTTGCTCAGGGCCAGGGAAACGACATCAGTTGCTCGCCCCTCATCTATTAATGCTGTCACCTGTTCAGAGAAGGCCACCAGGTTTGTCAGGCAGGATTTGCCCTTGGCAAAGCCATGCTGACTGCTCCCAATCACCTCTTCACTACTCTTCTGAGTCAGTAGTGCCTCCAGGAGGATCTGCTCCATGATCTTTCCAGGCACAGAGGTGAGACTGACCGGCCTGGAGTTCCCTGGTTCCTCCTTCTTACCCTTTTTGCAGATGGGAGCAATGTTTGCCCTTTTCCAGCCTGTGGGGACTGCCCCAGGCTGCCATGGCTTTTGGAATAGAATAGAGAGGGGCTTAGCAACCTCCTCTGCCAGCTCTCTCAGCACCCATGGGGGTATCCCGTTGGGTCCCATGGACTTGAACACTTTCAGGCTCTTCAGGTGATCACCAACCTGAGCTTCACTGATGGTGCTCCTGTGATGTAGCTGGTGTTTCCCATCTAGCTGTCTCCTGCCAGGTAGGGTAATGGTTTGGTTTACAGGTCATAGCAGAATTCCTTGCCAGCACCTATGTGCCTTATAGCACCTCTGACTTTTTGTGAGCAGGACTGAAGCACAAGCAGGGAGATGCAGTGTTTATCTCTTGAGAATACTGTTCTGTTTCCATGGCAGTAGACAGCTCAGTCCAGATTTGGGCAATCTTGTCTGCAAAGTAGCATGAAAAAAATTAGGAGAGAAAAACTTGTCTGCATCCAAATGGAGGCAGTCAAAATTAATCAAGCTTGCATACACTGAGGTTGTGTCTGCTGCTCATGCAGTGTATGCAAGCTTTTTTGACTGCAGACACCATGAAGAAACCTCTTTGCTTCCTGCACAGCTAAGACATCTGATTTAAAATCTGCCTGCCTCACTCAGTGAGAGTCTGTGGGAGATTTCTGCTGCTTGCACTCTGGGTGTTTCCCTTCTGACAGGTAAACTAGAACTGCACACAATAGGCATACAAAACCATTGCACAGTATTATCAAACTGAATCAAGAGCAGAGAACGAACTATTGCCACAAAATTTCTTCTAGATACTGACAGAGTGATCAGGGATGCCTCAAAGACATCAGTGCAAACACCTTCAGAAATACCCTATTATAAAGCAGATCCCTTGCCTTCTTAGGGTACACATATCACAGTCTCTTACTAAAATTAATGAAAATAATGGAGTTTGCTACTCACAGAAAGGACAAAAGTGACAGGTGAGTGTGGTGGGGTGTCTCTTTCTTAAAGGCACAGCCTAAACCGGTCACAGTGAGGTAGGTTTCCAGTTAAACTTTGGTGGAACACAGAAAGTAGGTGGAACAATGCCAGTCATCTGAAACCCTTTCTAGCCCTTTTAGTGTGATTGATTTTGATGGCTTAGAAATGTGACTTCCTCAAATAAATCACCATCATACGTGGGTTATGTGTCAGATCTGAACTGCTTTTAGGTGAGTGTCAGTAAAAGCTGGCATGAAGTGAAATGTAAAGCTGCTTCCAAAAAAAGCTTTAGTAAGTGGACATGTTCTGTGAAAACTGCAGGGTAGCTGTTCAATAACAGTTTGAATATTGACTGAGGCAGTAGGCTGGGTGCTGGATGACAGACAATATGATTAATAAAGTGAAAATGTAAAAGTATGTTTTCTGCCTCCCTCAGGAGTCAAATTATGTCCATCTCAATTTGATCACTTCAGAGACTTGGAAACTAGAACTGCTTCAAGTTTTTCTTAAGCTTGTTCAGTGGTAATTGTAGAGTGCCCCTGTAAGTTGACCGTTTCTTAATGCATTCTTTGTCAATGAAATGAAAATGACAGATATTGCAGAGCAAACCGTGTTCTAGATCTGGATTGGGGGGGTTTGTTTGGCTTGTGGTTTGGGTTTTTTCCTTCTGTACTGCTAAAGTAGATAGTAAGACATTTCAGTTTAGACAGGTTTAAATCTTTCAGGGCACACTCTCCTCTAGCTGAAGAAAACTGTCCTGCATTTTGTAGGTGATTGTTAATTATTTATATTATAGGTATGCTTAAGACTTGCTACAACATGAGGCTCTCATCACGCTGACACAAAGTTTTAGTATTGACGTGTTGCCCTAAGTCTTCAGTCAAAATGAGCGGAGTGGATGAAGAATTGGAAATTGCAGAAATGCTGGGAATAGCATTTCCCAGAATGGTAATGAGGGTTGTATTCCTGTGCCAGGGAGCAGGAGCAAGGGCAGTGGAGGCTAGCTCATTTCTGCGGGAGCAGACAGCCATGCTAAAAGAGAAGATAGATGGCTCAAGCATTACCCTGTCTTTCCATGTGCTTTCTGATTATAAATGGAAATATTGACCCCTTCCAAATGATGAAGACTTGCAGTCAACAGCTGTATCTAGTCTGGAGGTAGAGTGTTCCTTTCCCTGTGCCTCAGGACCTTGTATGAATGACTAGGTTATTCCAAGCCCTTCTTTCTCACTCTGTGTCAGTGTTCAGAGTGTCTGGAAGAAGCTCGGTCCATGTACTTACATCCTACTTGAACTAAAGAGTAAACACCCGTTGAGGAGCTCAGTAACGTTCTTACTGTTCGGTCTTTCTTACAGAGCCGCTGGCTGGCAGGTGACAGACCCTCAGAAGTATCATAGAAGCGTAGAATCAACCAGGTTGGAAAAGACCTCAGAGATCATCAAGTCCAACTTATTACCTAACAGCTAACACCTCATGACAACTAAACAATGGCTCCAAGTCCCAATTCTTTTTGGAACACCTGCAGGGATGGTGACTCCACCACCTCCCTGGGCAGCACATCCCAATGGCCAGTCACTCTTTCTGAGAAGAACTTTCTCCTCACCTCGAGCCTAAACTTCCCCTGGCACAGCTTGAGACTGTGTCCTCTTGTTCTCGTGATGGTTGCCTGGGAGAAGAGACCAACTCCCACCTGGCTACAACCTCCCTTCAGGGAGTTGTAGAGAACAATAAGGTCTCCCCTGAGCCTCCTCTTATCCAGGCTAAACACCTCCAGCTCCCTCAGCCTTTCCTCATAGGGCTTGTGGTCGAGACCTCTCCCCAGCCTCGTTGCCCTTCTCTGGACACATTCAAGTGTCTCAATTTCCTTCTTAAATTGAGGAGTCCAGAACTGGACACAGTACTCAAGGTGTGGCCTAACCAGTGCTGAGTACAGGGCAGAATGACCTCCCTGCTCCTGCTGGCCACACTATTCCTGATCCAGATCAGGATGCCATTTGCCTTCTTGGCCGCCTGGTCACACTGTTGGCTCATGATCAGCTGTGTCAACCAGTACCCCCAGGTCCCTTTCTGCCTGGCTGCTCTGTCTCGTGTGCTGGCAAGTTAGGAATGAAAACAGACACATCACTGACCCTTCGCTCAGGCTGAAGCAAATTTGCAGGGTAGGCCAAAAGCTCATTTCAACTGTTTAGTTGCAGCATCAGACACTGAAAAAACTGTTAAGTATGGGAAGAGCCTGAGGAAGCACCTCCTGACCAGTGGAATGTAATATCCTTTATCTCTTGAGCGGATGTGCATCCCACAAACGCGACTCAGCACTGACAAAGCTACCTGAATGACAGCAGGAACAGGGAGTACTCCTCCTTTCCGTCATCTTGCATTCTTACCTCTGGCACTAGAAACAGTGGAGAGCCAAAGACACCCTATAGTTATGAACTAAAAACGCAGCAGCTAGAAGAAAATTCTGGGGATGACTGGTGTTTGGGCAAAGGTGTGTGAGATCCACACCTGAGTTAGAGGAATGGTGGAACTGAAAGCAGAGGGTGACCATTGGTAAGGAATTACTTCTTGTGACAGCAGGTACCTTGGGTCAGAGTTTATGATGCTGGTTGGAGGAGGTGATGGATTGGAATGGTTCCACTTGCATTATATGTGTGTTCCTCTAGCATTGTGGGCAAAATAGTCCTGAGTCAGGGGATTGTTGCTGACTTCACAGTATCACAGTACATTAGAGGTGGGAAGGGACCTCAGGAGATCATTATTTATTTTAATCACATGGGGGGCAAGCGCCAGGGCTCCTAGCTGGCTGAAGCTCTGGAGGACCAGGGGTTACTCACAGTAGGACAGAGCCAGCTGACAATGGATGAGAGGTCATAGCTACCTCCCTGCAGGCACCCTGCAGTGCTGCTGCACCCTGTACACATAGTCAGGAAGATTACATTTTGAGAGAATGTGTTTTACCACAGAGGCAATGATAGCTGCTGAAGCTGCACAGGCTACTGAAGCTGGATGTGTCAGTATGAAAGAGAGATTTGGAAAACAGAGAAAGGTGGATGGAATTTGGGAGAGGAGCAGAAAAGAGATAAGGAAGTTGTGTCTGGAGGGATCTGGGAAGTGGAACAGGACAGGCCTGAGTTCCTCTGTAGGGGCAAATCTGACAAGATATCCCATGGAAGGAAACCAGCTGCACCTCAGCCCCAAGAAAGAATCAGTGGGTTCTGCTCTGGAACTGCCTAAACCTGGAGAAGGCAAAGAAATGGTGTAGTCTGTGGCATCAGAAGCTCATGGAGAGGGTTGTTGCTTTGAAATCTGATTTCAAGCCCTGTGGAAGAAGCAGAAGACAAGAAGAACATACTCCATGGTCTCAACTTACAGCAGAAGGAAACATGAGGACTTCTGTGGCAAAGTGCAACCGTTCAGCTCCCAGCTGAGACAGGAGAGCTACGTGTGACACAGGGCTGCAGCTGGAATTAACAGGAGGTGAAATCAGCAAGCCTCATCTCCACATCTTTGCCACTTCTCACGCCCCTGAAAAAAAAGGCTATGTTAACGTATATAAAACTGTACACTTTACTATCCCCACGTCGCCTCCAGGGAAAGCAAGGACTTAACCATGTAGCATAGGTTGTGCTGTGGCTTACTAATTAGGCATTGCAATTAGTGCTTAACTAATTAGTGCTTAACTTTTTCTACTCTGTTGTGTCTTCTCGGGAGACCCCAATCTTGGGTTCACAGAATCACAGAATGTTAGGGGTTGGAAAGGACCTCAAGAGATCATTGAGTCCAACCCCACTGCCAAAGCAGGCTCACCTAGACCAGGAATGCATCCAGGTGGGTTTTGAAAGTCCCCAGAGGAGACTCCACCACCTCTCTGGGCAGCCTGCTGTGGTGCTCCATTACCTTCACTGTAAAGGTCTGCTCACTTTGAGGTGGGACCTCCTAATGTTCTGGCTTGTACCCATTGTTACTTGTCCTGTCACTGGGCACCACTGGAAAGAGCCTGGCATCTTCATCCTGACACCCCTCAGATATTGATAGACATTGATCAGATTGCTCTCAGCTTTCTGTTCTCCAGACTAAACAGCCCTATGGCTCTCAGTCTCTCTTCACAGGGGAGATGCTCAAGTCCCACAGTCATTCTCGTAGCTCCCCATTGGCCTCTCTCCAGCAGGTCTCTGTCTCTCTTGAACTGGGGAGCCCAGAACTGGACACAGGATTGCAGTTATGGTCTCAGCAGAGTAGAGGGGAAGAAGAACCTCCCTAGCCCTGCTGGCCACAGGGTCCCATTGGCTCTCTTGGCCCCAGGAGCACATTGCTGTCCCATGCAGAACTTGCTGTCCACCAGCACTCCAAGGTCCTTCTCATGGAGCTGCTTTCCAGCAGGACAGCCCCTACTTTGTGCTGGTGCCTGGTGTTGTTCCTCCTCAGGTGCATGGCTCTGCACTTTTCCATATTCTTTCTTCCCGTCATAAATCAAATGTACAAGGAGCACTTTCACTTTTTCATTTTTGGGTGAGAGATGCCACAGTCCCCAGAATTCCACACAGCACTGAAGATCTGGACTGGAGGAAGGCACGAGAAGCACACCTGTGTGTATGCAGGGTCTTGTACAGAGGACTCCTGCCTGCTGCTGATCTCACAGCAGCTTTCACGTTTTGTCCATCTTTGTTGTCTGATCTTAGTTTTATTTATTTTTCTACAGCTAGACTTTTTGTTTGTTTGTCCATTGGTTTTCACCATTGTTGATCAAACCAAGCTTATGTATCAACTCCATCAACTAAAAATGCAGTTGTGCTCTGGAATTTAAAACCAATGACAACTTTCTGCTGTCTGTTTCCATCCTTGTCCAGTTTAACTGCAGCATGGCTCCTTACCGTTGTACTTCAGACATTTAATTAAGGTATTAATTCAGTTGCTACAGTTTCAGGGTGGGATTCCAGCCAGTCATTGATGTACCCTAGTATTATGTATCTGTCATGTTCTGCAAGATCCATAATAGATTAGTACATGTAATTGTAAAGAGTAGCAATTATTCTAAATAATAAGACAGAACAGAAACATACATAAAAGTGGAAACTAAATAAAATGTTCATGACAGTGGATATTTAAAATAATTCATTCATTTAATTAACAATCAACTAAGCTGATATAAATTGATTGCATTTTGGCTTTGTTGCATTGCTTTCCATTATATTTTTTTTATTATAAAATTGATTAATTTTTTGGGTTGTTTCCTAATTACAACATCATAGGAAAAATATGAGATGGTGACTTGCACTAGATAAACTTGGTGGCTTCTGCTTCTCATGCTGTCCTTGGGGAGACAGATGGTAGCTGGCCAGGTTCACCTGGGACAGAGCTCCTCCAGAATGTCATTCAGAGCATGACAGTAACTAGGATATGCTGCATTTGTCCTCAAGTCTGGTTTTGTGTAAATCCTTTCTTCCATTTGCTCTTTCATTGCTAGGCAGCAGGTGACCTGGTGACAGAACTCAAGCTTACAAATGGAATAGAAAGAATAGACTAGACTAGACTAGAATAACCAGGTTGGAAAAGACCTTTGAGATCATCCAGTCCAACCTATCACCCCATAACAGCTCATCAACTAAACCATGCCACCAAGTGCCTCATCCAGGCTCTCTTAAACACCTCCAGGGATGGGGACTCCACCGCCTCCCTGGGCAGCACATCCCATTGGCCAATCTCTCTTTCTGGGAAGAATTTCTTCCTAACATCCAGCCTAAACCTCCCCTGGCACAGCTTGAGACTGTGTCCTCTTGTTCTGTTGGTGGTCGCCTGGGAAAAGAGACCAACCCCCGCCTGGCTGCAACCTCCCTTCGGGCAGTTAGAATGGTTGCTAGTAAGTAAATCCTCATTTGCCTTGGGTTTCTGGTAGCAGTCATCACATCTGGTTTTACTGCCTTGCTGATTAAACCAACACAGGACCTTTTATTTCACCATACCTATCCTGCAGGGAAAATTGGTTGTGCATTGTTCAGTGCCAGCTGGTTCCTCAAAGAAAGTTCCAAATCCTGAGCTACAGAAATGTTTCCACTTCGCTTTTGCATGCATGTTTGTGAGAATATGTATAAACAGGTTTTGGATTTTGTTCCATTTGCAGATATAGTTCATTGTGAGATTCACTCAGGAGGTGCAGTTCTCTCTCTCATGTATGTCTTATGCCTCCACTTTTACTGGAAGCACTAAGGAGTGCAAAAATTCCCGTCAATCTCTGGTAGAGGATAAATTAATTCATAAAAGTTACTGCAATTGCCTATGTAGAATATTGTCACAGAATTACAGAATATTAGGGCTTGAAAGGGACCTGAAAAAATCATGTAGTCCAAACCCCCGCTGCCAGAGCAGGATCACCTAGGGCAGATCACACAGGAACACATCCAAGTGGGTTTTTAATGTCTCCAGAGAAGGAGACTCCACAATCCCTCTGGGCAGCTTGTTCCAGTGCATTCTCACCCTCACAGTGAAGAAGTTTTTCCTTATGTTTATTGGGAACTTCCTCTCCTCCAGCTTGCACAACTGCCCCTTGTCCTGTCATTGTACATCACTGAGCAGAACCTGCCTCCATCATCTCAACAGCTGCCCTTCACATATTTATAAACATGAATGAGGTCACCTCTCAGTTTCCTAACTGAAGAGCCCCAGCTCCCACAGCCTGTCCTCATAAAGGAGATGTTCCACTCCCCTAATTACCCTTGTGGCTCTGCTCTGGACTTTTTTTATTCAAGAAAGTGTCAGCTCTGGAAAGTCAATGTCTAATATAATTTTATCTTTTGTCAGGGAGTCTGCCACATGGTGAAAATGCCGGGAAGAGTGACAGGCTGGGAAATTAACAGCGCTATATTTAGAAACAGACATGTTGTAGAGTATGGACACTTTGACATGACTGAAGGACTATTGTATTCTGGAAGAGGCCATTCCTTTTCTTACCAGTTGGAAATATGTGGATCATTCTTCCCCATGCAATAACAAATTGCATGTGCTTCCAAAGTCTGAGGTGTAACTGCCTTTTTTGTGGCACTGGCGTTGCAGGGAATGACTGTAAAGTGTTTGCTTACGTGGTGCCGTCCTTGTTAGTCTGAGGTTTCTTGGGCGGGTTGTGGGGCTTTTTTTGGAGGGGCAGGGTTTTAGGTGGTGTCACCTTTCGTCATGTTGTCATTTTGATTTGGACTGGTTTTGTTTGGGGTGTTTTCATGAAGAGGAGTGTATGCCTTGTAACTTGAGCACAGACGAGGGGGTTTGAGCAGTCAGTTACAGTCTAGAGGGAAGCCCTGGTACTCTGTGATGATACAGTTTAGTGTTTTGGCAGCTGCTGCCACCCCACGGTTTTCCATAATGGATGAATGCTGCAGAGATATAATATTTTGCATTTCTCTAGAAACCCCTCGTGGGGCAGAGAAAAGACAATGAATATTCATTTTGTCTTACTCCCTCCTCCTCTGTGTCCCCTTTTCAGAAAATTCCTCTCTGCAAAGAAAAGCAAGTGTGACATGAGCAATGTTGCTTTGGTTTAGGATGAGTGAGTCCTTTCCACTGGATTTACATCTGTGTAATCGAATATTAATCTTGGCCCCTGGGCATTTTCGCCTGCTGATTAGATCTGCTTTGGCAGGATATACATTGCCTTATTTTATTTTACTTTCTTCTTCTTTTTTTTTTTTAAGGAACTTCAAAACATACATGTGGAGAAAGCTTTTGAAGCCCATTGCTTAAAGTTGCTGCTGCTTTGGAAGTCTGTGTTTACATCATGGATGCCAGAGGTAGACATATCTGGGTTAAAGCAATCTGGTCTAAGCATAATGTCCCTCTGAGAATTGCTTCCAGGAGAGCTTTTCCTTCCCAACGCCGGCAAGTGCCCAGCCAAAGTCTCTGACATGGAAAGAGGTGTTTCAGATAGCATTATTCCACTCATAATCCTACTTCATGCCAGTGAATGCTGTTGGTGTGGAGGAAGACTTTTCTTTTGAGGAAGTGGTGAGAGGGAAGGTCTCTCACTTTGTGTATCTTCTCTCTGGGTCTGGAAGCCTTTTTTCTCATTGACCAACCGAGCTGAAATCCAGAATAAGAAAAATAGGATTTAGAAAATAACTTGGCTGGTTTGGAGGCAGACTTTGGTACAGGCATTGGGTTCCATCTATTATGAGTTCCTCACATTCCCCCACCGCTGTCCCCACCCTCCAATAGATGAAATCTACAGCGTCCAAAGTGTACGTGCTGCTCTGTATCTCTTTTTCCCAGATGAGATGAAAGTTGCATCTCCTCTCTTTGAGACCATTCTCCCTGCTCGGTCCCCGGGCGAAGGGGCTCCACTGGCTGCTGGCCAGCGCTAGAGCTGGCTTCGGTGGATGCCGGGAGCCGGGGCGCGCCTCGCCGCTGCAGTCACGGTGCGCATCCCCCTCTCAGCACACCGAGCCCGTGGGAGCGGGGCGAGCCGGGGGCTGCAGGCACCGATCTGCCAGGGGCAGGACCCTCCCCTGAGGGGCTGAGCAGCTCCTCTCCGCACTCACCTGTAGCTAGGCGCTGCTTTTCTTGCGTTCCTCTGAAAAAAATAGCTATTCTCTAGCCTCGATCCCTTCCCGCGTGTTTTCTTTAAGCGAACCAAATTTACATGGAGCGGGAGAGGAGGCGGTGCTGCCGTTTTTCAGAGGGCTGTGGTATTTGTTTTTGCTGTCGCCTCCCTGTGCCCCACAGGCCTGGGAGTGGGGAACTGGAGGGGTATGGAATGACGGCTCCCCTGCCCCCGCCCCAGGGAGGAGCCTCAGCCTCAGATGAGATGCGTGTTTCACCTTCGGGTTCGTCTTCCCCAACAGGCGCTGGGAATACGGCAGCACCGGTCCCCGAGGTGTCCCGGCTTGCCGCCCATGACTCCGATCGCCGCCTGCGATGCTCGCTCGCCGTCCCGGTGCAGAAAGGCGGCGGCTCCCGTGTGAAATGAGGGGAGGGGATCTGCGAGCGGGCGGTGGGAGCCGCTTTTGCGCCTTTCGGAGTTGAGCATGGAGAGAGGTAAAACAGCTACCTGAACGCGAAAAAAAACCCACACCCCAACCCACCAACAAGTAGCTCTCGCCTGGCAGGGAGGCACGGAGAGCAGCTGGAACGCGGCGTCTGCCGCCACGCACAGCCGAAGCCCGCTGGAGAAGAAGAGCAGCTCGCTCTCCTCTTCAAAGGTATTTGGGGGGCGGCGAGGAGGGAGACGGGTTGGCGGGGGGCAGCCGGGGGGAACCCAGGACAGCGCGGCGCTGGGACCACCGGCCTTTCCCCGCGATGCACGCTCGTGTTCGTGATTTGTCTGAGAAAGTAGCGAGCCGAGCTCCACTCCGACAGCCTTTCCAAGGGTGTGCCTGCTGTCGGTTTAATGAGGGGCTTGGTATTTCTTCCCCCAAAAGCAATCCTCCCCTTCCACATTAGAGATGGGAGAAGAGACAAACCTTTAACCCTTTTCCGCAACCCCTTCTCCCCTCCTCCAAGCTGTTACGATAATAAAAGATAGATGCCCATTAAATAATTAACCGCAGACTTTCTATTCCATCCCCCGCGAAGGAGAGCGGGGTGGGAGAGGTGGCGGATCCTTACGCGGGAGAAGCAGCAGTGCTATTTCGGTAGCCTGCTCGCACGGGAAAGGGGAAGGCGCCCGGAGCACTACCCAGGGCGGGCAGGCGGGAGAGCCCTGCCCGTAGCTGCTGCCCGGCGGTGGGTGGCCGCGGGGCCGAGGTGCGCGGCGGCAGGAGGTCGAGGAACGGAGAGCGCTGGGGTAGGCAGTGGCGGCGGGGAGTAGCTTTCCGCTCCGCTCGGCGATGCCTAGTGGGGCTTCTCCTCGATTTCGTGTTTCTGTTTGCGTTTAAGGCAGAAGAAGCTCGTTCACCGCGGACCTGCCGGCGACAGGCTGTCCCCCCGCTCAGCGACCGTTCCCCTACCCCCTCACCCCTCTGCCGCCTCCCGAGCCCTTCCCAGTCATGTCCGACCCGGAGCGATGGGGAAGCTCGAGGACAACGAGAGGGTGATCCTCAACGTGGGGGGCACGCGGCACGAGACCTACCGCAGCACCCTGAAGACCCTGCCGGGGACCCGCCTGGCCCTGCTCGCCTGCGAGTGCCGGAGCGAGTCCCCGAGCGGCGAGGAGCCGCCGCCTCCCCCGAACCCGCCGCTACCACCGGCGGGCGGGTGCCCGGAGCCCGGCAGCGGCTGCAGTCCCCGGGGCAACGGCGGCGCCAGTGAGTTTTTCTTTGACCGGCACCCGGGGGTCTTTGCCTATGTGCTCAACTATTACCGCACCGGCAAGCTGCACTGCCCTGCCGACGTCTGCGGGCCGCTCTTCGAAGAGGAGCTGGCCTTCTGGGGCATCGACGAGACCGACGTGGAGCCTTGCTGCTGGATGACATACCGCCAGCACCGCGACGCCGAGGAGGCCCTGGACATCTTCGAGGCGCCCGACCTGCTGACGGGAGAGCCACCCCCTGATGGTGACGACGACGACCTGGCTGCCAAGAGGCTGGGCATCGAGGACGTGGGGGCAACCGCCGAGGGCAAGGGCGGGCGTTGGCGGCGGCTGCAGCCCCGCGTCTGGGCACTCTTCGAGGACCCCTACTCCTCACGGGCTGCCAGGGTAAGCGCCGACGGCTGGCGCTCCCTCCCGAGGCAGCTGGGGAGGTTGAGGGGCTGCCAGGGGTGTGCACATCATGGTTCCCTGCATGGGGAGGCAGATGTGTGGGGCGTTGAGGGGAAGCTTGCCTCAGCTAGCTTGGGCATGCAGAGGCTGTGCCTTGGTGGGCCACTGTGTGGGGGTGATGTTGGCCCCTGTGGGGTGGTTGTGCTTGTCCCCTCCACATCTGCAGGTGATGTCAGTCTGTGAGGGGATTCTGCTTTGCCAGTGCCCCCCCTGGGGGACCATACATGAGGTGAGGTGGGAGTTGTGCCCTGAGGATCCTCTGAGGGAGCCACACTCACCCTGCTGGCCTGGGGGTGTGGAGGTGCATTCCCTGGGGGACCCATTTGTGTGTGTGTGCAGGCAGGAGCAGCCTAGCCCCAAGGTGCCCTTGTCCTTTCTGAGCACCTGCATAGAAGTATGTCTGGGACTGGGGCAACTGGCCCCGCCAACAGGCCGTCATCCCTCTCTTAGCTGTTGGAGGTCTTGGGTTTGGGGTGACAGTATTACTGGAAAGTGACCTCAGCCCTTTCCCAGCTTTGCTCTGTCTGCACTGGGAGGTGATTTGAGTTAACAAAGTAAGTGTGGTTGGGTCACCCTGACTCCTCCTCCATTGATTTCTCAGGATGACCCTCACTGAGGGTATAGGTAATATCCATTGTTCAGGTAGGGATTTTAGATTTTGATGATGACTACTTTCTACTTTGATGCTCTGGATTGTGGTGCTGTCTTTTAGTTGCTGTTGTCAGTGGTCATGTGGGTTTGCTTTCTAACCCAGGGCTTTGGAACAAAAGGTTGTAACTCCTCTGGGAGAAACGTACAGCGTTGCCTCAAATTTACAAACAAGAGGAGTAACCACCAGCAAATTCTCCCTGCAATGCAAGAAAAAGAACTTGGAATTGGAATAGTTTGATTTTAAAGTGGTAATAAGTGGTTTGCAGTGTATTTACCAGGATTCCTGTGAAGTGTTCAGAGCTAAGCCTCATCCTGCAGAAACTGCAGCTCTGGTGGGTGTCGCCTACTGATCATTTCAATGATTTCACTGGAAGCCACACTGATATGACCGTGAGTGTGTGGTTAAGTGAATTCCTGAGTAGTACTATGGCCTAGTGCAGTCCCTGTGAGAGCTTAGTGAGGTAAGTTGAACAGGAAGTTAAAATCCTTGTCGTTACTGCTGTCACTTGCCAAGTGAGAGTGGTGTTTATGTTTTTGAAGGTGCCCACCAATACATTTTCCCTTGACAGCTGGCTCCAGCTGATACCTGAAATACATTTTTAATAAAGGATTGGTTCTGAAGAAAAACTGCCAGAAGTGTCTATCTCTGCTCATCAGTGACATGCTTGCATTTTATAAGCTGTCTGACTCCTTAAGAAAATGTGGCTGTCAGTTACCTGACAAAATAGCAGCATGCATGGTGCTTGTGCTGCAGGTTGTCTTTCCTTACAATGTTGTGGAAAGTGCCAGTTCTGCAGTTTTCATGGTAGGGAATCTCTCCGCTCAACTTTGCTGGAGAAATGAGGAGTATGGAGTAAAGATTAAATGGAAGGTATCAGGAGAAATAGGAAGGTAGGCATGCTGATTGTAGCTGCCCCCTGGAGTTGTAGCTGTCACTGGGGGGTTCTGTTTGCTTTGGTCCACTCTTGGACAGAGCCTGTGGGCACTTGCTTTCCAAATTTTCCATCTGTACCAAACCATTCTGAACCAGCAGAGGCTCAGGTAAAAATCTTCTGTGTTTCTCAAATGAATGCAGTAATTTAGACCATAATAGAAAACTGTGATGTGACAATATTAATTTCTTAAAAGATAGTTACATTTCTAAAACTTAAAAGCTGGTTTTAAAGATTGTATTCTGCCTCCAACTCCAGACAGACAGAACAGGGTGGTAGAACTGCAATGACAGTGTTTAAAGTCAGTGTTTTAATTTTCTTCAGGGCTGCTGCTCTGAACCTTGATCTTTCATGTAGGAAGACAACTTCGAGAATTGTCAAGTTTTAAAGCCTTAAGTAAATGTGTAAGGAAGGACTAAAGACTAAGTGCACTTAGTAAGCACTCTTGAACACAGTAATTGAAGGTTATGGTAACCTCAGTTGGAACAGAGATGGTTTCAAGGTTTTCCCACACCTGAAATGAAATGAAGACATTATTTTCTGATTATTCTGGCGAATACACTTTTGTTTTGTATCAGCTGAAATGATGACTAACCCCACAATCATTTGAGTGAAATCCTGGCTTTCTGAAACCAAGACAGAACTCTGTGAACATCAATCGCTCCCTCACAGCATGAGCTATTGACTCACACAGCACTTAGATTATGATAAGGCTGCTTAGTAGTAAACTTTCTTGATAACTGTGGTAATTTGGGTTTTTTTTAGCATTACTGCCTGATTTAACTTCAGCAATGTCTTTTCTGGGAAGTATGTTGATGACAAAATGGGATGTTTTCTATTAATGAAATTACACTCAATATTTGTGATTTTGCTTATCCTAAAAATAGAAATTTATAACAATTCAAATACAAGTTGCCATGGTAACCTATGGGGGGATAGTGCACACACAAGATTATTCTAGCAAGACCATCCAGTGATGTTATATAAACAGTGGAATACTTTGTTGACAAGAAGGTTTACTTCATCTGAGATTCTAAAGCAAAATTTCAGCTGTCAGTGTGTGCAGTTTGATACTCATATAGTGACATCTACTAAACATGGGGTTTTAAAATATAAAATGTAAAGCACGTACATACAACTGCTTGGAAATCTGCAACACCTCTCTTGGATTCTCAAGTTCAGGAGCCACATCTGAATATTTTGTCTGTTTTCATCCTATCATTTTGAATTTCATAGACTTTAAATTAGATTACAGTGGTACTCTTTTTACTCTAGGCTTAACAGAGCAATCATCTGCAAACTGCTGTTGGGTGGAATGCTATTATGTAGAGAGGGAAACACTGTCACAGGAGGAAGAGAAGCATCAGGCAACAAAACCTTTCTGTGTGCTGGTTTAAGCATCTCTGAGACAGACACTTACCTGAGCCTTATCTGAATCAAACCTGCGAACTGTGGGTTTTGCTGGGTATACCTATACAGGGTTTAGGTATACTCTGATGGCTTATGAGTGCAAGTACTCATTATGCTTTAGTTAAGTGTAAAGCTATGTCTAAGTAGTTTAAAAGAAAGTGCAAGAGGCACAAGAAGCACTGAGTTTAAAAGTGTCTGCAGCTACCCATCAGGATCTACAATGGCAGCACCAGTCTCAGCTATTGTATTTCACATTAATTAAGCTTTTAAGGCCTTTCACTTTTGAATAATAGTTGAAACACAACGCTGCTTAAAAAAGTAATTAGTATTTGTCATCGATTTTACCCAAGGATTATGGATTACTGCTGCACATAGCGCAGGAGCTCAAAACGGCCCTGCGATTCACAAAGATTACAGCACTATGTCCTTTATTTTCTGAGAAGGTTGTAAATCTGTTCAGTGGCAACAGGGGAAGTGCCTGCAAAGTTGGGAAGCTCAGCAGCATGGGAGTCAGTGTGGCCCAGGGCACATGAGTAGACACTGCCTGCAGCAGTGCCTGCCTTTTTTTAGCAGCTGAAGGCACATTGCCCAACCCTTTTGCTGTTCAGCCTTCATTTGCAGGAAAGATTATAGTTACTTGGTTTACAGGGAAGGTGAAGGACTAATTCACAAGTACTTGAAAAGTTTGCTGTAAGTATTCACTGAACCCTGAATAAAATCACAAAAGCCTTGCAGCCTAAGGCATCAAGATACTTGATCCTTGCTAGTGTGCTTACAAATACCGATCTCATGCTGCTTCCTCCTGAGGGGAGCTGGATTGGAGTGGGGAGTGCAGTGTTGTTGGGTAGAAATACAAAGTTCCCATCTAGTGCTTTCACAGAATCATAGAATGGTACGGGTTGGGAGTGACCTCTTAGTGCAGTCCCCCTGCTAAAGCAGGATCACCTAGAATAAATCACACAGGAACATGTCCAGGCAGGGTTTGAATGCCTCCAGAGACAGAAATGCCACAACCTCTCTGGGCAGCCTGTTCCAGTGCTTTGCCACCCTTAAAGCAAAGAAGTTTTTTCCTGTTGTTTACAGGGAACCTCCTGTGTTTCAGTTTGTGTCCTTTGCCCCTTGTCCTGTCATTGTACAGCACTGAGAAGAAGTGAAGTTATATTTTTGGAGACTCCATTCTCTGCCCTATAACATCTGTGCCAGCTATGAACATTTGGAAAGTCAGCTGAAGTGACTGAGATCAGAGAGGGAGAAAATACAACTTTACATATCCCCTTGGGAGGGTAATGCTACAGGAATTTTATTGGAGAGCATTCTTACCAAAGACAACCTCTCTCTTTCTTTGGTTCTTTCTTTGCAGTTTCTCCAGGTACCTAAATACCTGGTCATGTGCTGTGGTGAATGACTGGAGTGTCTTAAGCTTTTAGGGCTTTGGCTGTGTGATATGCAAGATGGTTTTTGGTGGAAGCAATGCTGACAAGATGTTCTGAGATGCCATTAATGAAGTGACGATGTGTTAATTTCAGAATATGTGATCCTATATGAATAGGAAGTGAATATAGTGAATAGTGAAGTTTATTTGCTTTATAAACAAATAAAAAGGCCCTTTAGTTCATAAATGAAAATCCCTTCTCTCTCTTTTATTCAACAAAGAGAGCAAGTATTCTGGCATTTCATAATTTTTAAGTTATGCAGATATCTTCTATCTGAAAATGATAGGAAACAGTGAAGAGGGATAAAGAAATTGCAGAGAGTTATTCCCTTTGCCATATTGCTTAGCTTAATCCTGAATTTATTAAGTGGGAAAATAATCCATTAGATGAAACTGGTGAAAACCAGTCACCCTCCTTGAAGCATTTAGCCTGTGAGGGCTGCTGTTGTTAAAGAAACAGCAACATTTGTTCCTAATGACAAAAACAATGCATGAGTGTTACAGATATTCATATGGCCTTTGATGGCAGTGACATATCAACGAGGTGAAATCAGCAAAATTTCTGCCTCCCGAACTTCTTCCTTTACAGCTGTTCTGCCTGATGCTGCTAAGTGTCTCCATAGAAACAAGCCATCTCTTGGCTTCCTCTTCCCATTGAAAACAGCCTTCTCACTGGCACTTATTCATCTGGGAAAAGCATTCTGTCGTGGCTCTGACATAAATGCTGCAGAGATGATCTGTCCTATCATTTCAGAAATAGATGCTGTTATGTGCACATGCATCAAGCCAGATTCATCTGCCAAAGGCTCTAAAACATTTTGGCTAATGGACTTAGGCTGAATTTGCTTTGGTGTAACCGGGAGTGGAAATTAGCTTAACATACAGAGACCAAGATAATAACGGTGTGAGAAGTACTTGTAGTTGAAAAATCTGGCAGACCACGTTCCCTTCCTTTATGTAGTTAACACGCAATGTACTACCTGTCACGTGTGTTTACAGTGGTAAAACTTTCTGAGAGGTTTACTTTGTGGACAAGAATTTATCTTCAAACTGATTAAGATGGTGGTGGGAGGAATAGCTCATGCCTTCTGCTGAATGTTGTTTAAGCTTCAACGCCACTATCAGCTGAGGTATCACGTTGCTACTATCAGCTGAGGTATTCTGCATTGTCACAGGATGCAGTCAAGATATGAAAAAAAGTGACATCAGCAAACTAGTAGCTGCAAGGTCCCTGTATTCTTGAAGTGCCTGCTACTTAGTCCAAGGTAAATGTATCCATCTGTACTTTGTGGAGAAGTCAACACACTGGCTTTTTTTCATAGTTTCATAGTTTCAGTTAGGGTTGGAAGGGACCACAAGGATCATCTAGTTCCAACCCCCCTGCCATGGGCAGGGACACCCCACACTAGATCAGTTTTGGTGAACTTGTGTTGACCCATCATAAAAGAAGCTCAGAGCTCAGACCGATCCCAAATCCTTGATTAGTTTCCTTTGCTATAGGAAATTTAAAGGAAGTTTGTGTAAAGCTTGCTTGTCCTTTGCTCCCTCAGCATCCATTCCCTGATGCAGAAGGGTCAGATGAAAGGAAAGGCGTCCCTACATAAATGTTTGCTAGTTTAATAATCTCTTATGGAGTGTTATCCACTGGTTTTAATACGGAAGAAACAAACTGTTCTCGTTATCAAGTGCTATTTCAGCACTCTTCATTTCTCAGAGAGTCCTCCTGCTCATCCTGCTCTTCAGACTTGTGGCTCATCTTGGAGAAACATAGTTTGCCTTAGCCACAACTGGAAAGAAAAGATTTGTGCTGCCTATATTTAGCACCTGGTGGGCTTAGTATCTTCTCTTCTAATTCTCTTTACTAAACTCTTCTTTAGGCCTCCTGGCAATGTGATTTAGAAACAATTGTTGATTCAGTGGAGAAATTTGTGGGGATTTTTGCAGTTTGTTGGTTTGGGGTTTTGTTTTGATGTTTTGTTTGTTTATTTGTTTTGTTGTGAGTAGGCAAATAAAATATAGATATGGTGATGCTGGCTATTAGTTGTTTAGGTGGGTTGTATTGTATGTATTGTATTGTATTGTATTGCATTGTATTGTATTTAGGTGGGTTGGATTGGTTGATAGGTTGGACGCGATGATCTTGAAGGTCTCTTCATAGTTTCATAGTCTCATAGTTTCAGTTAGGGTTGGAAGGGACCACAAGGATCATCTAGTTCCAACCCCCCTGCCATGGGCAGGGACACTCTACCCTAGATCAGGCTGGACAGAGCCTCATCCAGCCTGGTCTTAAACACCTCAAGGGACGGGGCCTCAACCACCTCCCTGGACAACCCATTCCAGGCCTTCACCACCCTCACGGTGAAGAACTTCCTCCTCATGTCCTCATGTCCAGCCTGAATCTCCCCACCTCCAGCTTCATCCCATTCCCCCTAGTCCTATCACTCCCTCACTTCCAACCTGGTGTATTGTATTGTATTGGTTATTGTTCTGCTTAGTATATTTCTTGTGTTGATATAATTCCTTTACAGAGACTCATTCTTTCACAGGCACACACCCTTTCCAGTGTAAATCAGTAATTGCATGGGAACAAGAATCTGTTTTTAAAGGCAATGCTGGCAAGGCTATTCAAGAATTGTACATGGAGAGAAAACAGGGGAGCTACATCCATTCTTACTTACCTGTGCCGTTATTTCCAAAGAGCCTTTCTCCTGGTGCAAGGGCTAACACGTGGAGACTTTTCACATGCCAGAAATGCCTTGAAGTGGTGAACACAATACACGACTGTGGAAATGTGCTGGGACATACTGGACCTTGCCTTGGCAGCATTCATCGACGCGATGAAAGGTTCGGCTTGTAGCAATGGCCTTTTTCATAGTTATAGTTTCATAGTTTCAGTCAGGGTTGGAAGGGACCACAAGGATCATCTAGTTCCAACCCCCCTGCCATGGGCAGGGACACTCTACCCTAGATCAGGCTGGACAGAGCCTCGTCCAGCCTGGTCTTAAACACCGCAAGGGACGGGGCCTCAACCACCTCCCTGGACAACCCATTCCAGGGCTTCACCACTCTCACGGTGAAGAACTTCCTCCTCACATCTAGCCTGAATCTCCCCACCTCCAGCTTCATCCCATTCCCCCTAGTCCTATCACTCCCTGATAGTCTGAAAAGTCCCTCCCCAGCCTTCTTGTAGGCCCCCTTCAGATACTGGAAGGCCACAATGAGGTCACCTCGGAGCCTTCTCTTCTCCAGGCTGAACAGCCCCAACTCCTTCAGTCTGTCCTCATAGGAGAGGTGCTCCAGCCCTCTGATCATCCTCGTGGCCCTTCTCTGGACACGCTCCAGCACCTCCAGATCCCTCTTGTAATAGGGGCTCCAGAACTGGACGCAGTACTCCAGGTGGGGTCTCACCAGAGCTGAGTAGAGGGGGAGAATCACCTCCCTTGACCTGCTGGCCACACTTCTCCTGATGCAGCCCAGGATCTGATTGGCTTTCCGGGCTGCAAGTGCACATTGAGAGCTCATGTTGAGCTTCTCGTCCACCAGCACCCCCAAGTCTCTCTCCTCTGGGCTGCTCCCCAGCCAGTCACTGCCCAGCCTGTATTTGTGCCTGGGATTGCCTCGACCCAGATGCAGGACCCTGCACTTGGTCTTGTTGAAGCTCATGAGGTTGGCCTGTGCCCACCTCTCCAGCCTGTCAAGGTCCCTCTGGATGGCATCCCTTCCCTCCAGCGTGTCTGCTGCACCACACAGCTTGGTGTCATCAGCAAACTTGCTGAGGGTGCACTCAATGCCACTGTCCATGTCACCCACAAAGATGTTGAACAAGACTGGTCCCAGGACTGATCCTGAGGGACTCCGCTTGTCACTGGCCTCCACTGGGACATGGACCCATTGACAGCCACTCTTTGGGTGCGGCCATCAAGCCAGTTCCTTATCCATCTGGTGGTCCATCCATCAAACCCGTGTGTCACCAGCTTGGAGACCAGGATGTGGTGTGGGACAGTGTCAAAGGCTTTGCTCAGGTCCAGGTAAACGACATCAGTTGCTCGCCCCTCATCTATTAATGCTGTCACCTGTTCATAGAAGGCCACCAGGTTTGTCAGGCAGGATTTGCCCTTGGCAAAGCCATGCTGACTGCTCCCAATCACCTCTTCACTACTCTTCTGAGTCAGTAGTGCCTCCAGGAGGATCTGCTCCATGATCTTTCCGGGCACAGAGGTGAGACTGACCGGCCTGTAGTTCCCTGGTTCCTCCTTCTTACCCTTTTTGAAAATGGGAGCAATATTTGCCCTTTTCCAATCTGTGGGGACTTCCCCAGTCTGCCATGACTTTTGGAATATAATAGAGAGGGGCTTAGCAACCTCATCTGCCAGTTCTCTCAGCACCGTGGGTGTATCCCGTCGGGTCCCATGGACTTGAACACTTTCAGGTTCTTCAGGTGATCACGAACCTGAGCTTCACTTATGAAGGGCAGTTCTTCCTCCCCATCCCTGGCATCATCTGCCATGACTCCCTCTCCTGCCATACACAAGTATATGTTGCTATAACTACATGGGGGGTTTGCTGGAATGAGCTGTAGAAACAGCTGCAGAGAGCAAACAGGAAACCTCACTGCTTGGTTCGTTGCATTGTTTTAGTTATTTATTTCTTAAAAAATTCTACGAATGTGTTAGTTGACATCGCGGTTGGCAGCTCATGAGGACTGAAGCACTTCTGAAGGAAACATCCACTTCCATCTGTTAATCAGTACTGTTAAAAATAGAGTGCCATCCAATCACAGGAAATACAATTTCTTGTGATTTGTGATTTGCTTTACAGAACTTTTGCCTGAAGTGTTGGCTTGAAGCTTAAAATCCAAATTATTGAATTTCCCTTTCTGTTCTTGCCTTTGAGCAGAAAATTCTGAGATGCTGCTGTGTTTTGGGCTTCAGTCTTTTCTCATTACAGATAGCCTTTTGTAGTTTCTCAGGGAACCTTAGATATTAGGTCTTCTATATGCTCCTGCAAAATGTTGTAAATGGAGCAGAATCTCTTGCCCCAGTGCTGTGTGATGTGGCAGAGCTCATGAATATGCATTAAATATACCAGACTATTAATTAGTCTTATTTCTGAAAGAAGTAGAGCTACCCAGGTGTTGACATTTTCATGAATGTGTAGCTTACAGAATCACTTTTTTAAAACAAACTGTGACTAGGCTTTGAAAAAAGGGGAAATATCCCTTGAAGTTGTGGGTTGGGTTTTGATAATTTGTAGGGTACTAGTGGCATAGAAGTAATGTTTTTAACAGTTTAGTCCTTATCCTAAAAGATGTGGGATTTTAGAGCCACAGATACCAAGTGCTGAAACTCAATTAATGGCTGAGAAAACTTTTTTTTCGGTGAATTGCACTGGAGAAGATGAATTCCACTGAGGGCTGCAGGGCAGTGCTGTGAAATGCTGTGTACATGTTGCTGTAGCAATGAGGAGCACAGGCTGAGTTCCTGATGGTTTCACAAGGGGACATCGCTCTGGCACTGCCGCAGCACTGAGATTGTTCAGTCGTCCTCAGTGGCAGCCTGCTGGCAGGTGCTCCTCAAGAGAGGGAAGAGTGATGTCTTCTAATCATATTTCTGTTGGCCTGCTCAATTTCTCAGACCATAAATGTTCATAAAATACATCAGTCTTTTATATGCTGTCTAATATAACATTGAGAGTAATTGAGTATATAGTAATTAGTATTTTATATAAAGCTTGTGCAATAGCAGAATTCTTTTTTTATTAAGTAGTGGCAAAAATTATTACAGGACAATGTAAATGATATTTTAGAAGTATATGGAGATGTGGACATAAGCATTCTGTAGGTCTTAGACAACACCAAAGGAAGTCACAGAATTACAAAATTGTAGGGGTTGGAAGGAACATCTGGAGATGCCCAACCCCTCTGCTAACACAGGTTTGCCCAGGCCAGGTTGCAAAGGAAAGCTTCCAGGCCAGTTGTGTGTCCAGAGAAGGAGACTCCACACCTTTCTGGGCAGCCTGTTCTAGTGCTCTATCAACCCCAAAGTGAAGAAGTTTGTCCTTACGTTTCAGTGAAGTCTCCCATGTTCCAGTTTATACTCATTGGCCCTTGTCCTATCACTGGGCTGCTGAAAAGGGTCTGACCCCATACTCTTGACCTCCACCCTCATTAGGGTGCCCTAATTAGTCCTTATTTTTACATAGGCAATTATTTTCTATACCCTTCAAGTGAGCTATTTTAGCTTCTGCGTTGTCTTTTGGCAATACTTTGCCCTTATGAATGGCAATCTTTTTTAATAATTGTTTTCCAGTGTGTCTTAATTTTCACAATTGTTAGGAGCTGAAAAAGGAAAGTTAGGTTTTATTTAAAAAAAAGAGTCTCCCCAAGTGTTGTGCAAGCTTTTTTCCCAGACAGGAATTTGGCAGTACTCTGACTTTAACCCAGATCCGTTTTAGGGAAGGACCCTTATTTGTCTTCCTGGTTTCTGATCATATGTGGGAAGGGAGTTTTCTTGAATTTTCACTTCTAAACCTGATATCTACCTTCAGTTTTCCATTTGAATTTTAGGCTACAGTTGATGTTGAAAAACATCTGCCCCATATGGGGACAGGCTGCAGGAGCTGGGGGCTGTTCAGCCTTGGAGAAGAGAAAGCTCCATGGAGACCTTATAGCAGCCATCCAGAATCTGAAGAAAGCTGGGAGCACGTTTTTTACATTTAAGCTGGAGGAGGGTAGGGTTAGACTGGATAATAGAAGTAAATTCTCTGCAGTGAGGGTGTGAGACACTGGAACAGGTTGCCCTGGGAGGTTATGGATGCTCCCTCTTTGGAGGTAACCAGGGAAGGTGTCCCTGCCCGGGGGGTGGAAGGGTGGTGGTGGAATTAGATGATCTCTAAGGTTCCTTTCAACACAAATCATTCCGTTATTCTATGATTGTGCATTAGTCTGGGAAATTATTTAAGGTAATTGTGAAAAAGACTTGGTGGCAACAGAGTTTTTGCCCTCTACAGCTTCTTGATCAGGGGAAGTGGAGAGGGAGGTGCTGATCTGTTCTCTTTGCTATCCAGTGACAGGATGCATGAGGATGGTTCAAAGCTGCATCAGCTGCTGCCAGCTGCTTCCTAGTGTCCAGTGCAACTGGACATCGGAAGGGACTGCCAAAGGTGAAAGCTGCGAATGGTGTAGGGTCTGTGTTGTGAACTTACTCGGTCAGGCTAGGAGGAACATGGAGAGTGTAAAGGGATTCAGGTTTATGTCTTTGCTAGACAATAACATCTGTGCTTCACCACACCACTGTGATTCGCCTTGTCTGCAAACTGGAAAGGTACAAATGTTCTCTTACCTTAGAAAACAATAAAAATAACAGAAACAAAACAAAACAAACACTATGCCGTGCTGAAATACTGCAGGAAAAAATAAGCCAAAGGAGAATTGTATCTTAGTTGGTGACTGTCGTACACAGCAAAGGAGAGCTTAGGTACTTTTTAAAGGACGTTGGGTATTGTTTTCTGGTTCCTGTGCCCAGGATTTAGGCATGCATAATCACCCCATGGTCCTTTGTTGTTGGTTTTTTTCCATGTAGTGGATCCATGGTGGAGGTTAAACTGGGACTGTGTAGTCATTTGGGTAGATGCAGTAATGAGAGGAAATCCTCATAATATATCACTAATTTTGTTTGCAGAGCAGTTGGAAAGTGTATTCAGAGAGGGAAGCATACATCCCACACCTGACCTACACGGAAAGGAGGAAAATTTTGAATCAGTAAGCAAGTATTGTCCAGGCTGTGAACTGACTGAGGCAGGGTCTACACGGGAGAAGGCTCTTCAGTGATGTTAGTAAAGGTTGCTTTGTATCAGGGGAACACAGGGAGATGAATGAAGGTGGGTTTGTCACGGACACAGTTGTCAGTGTTTTTCTGCTGAAACTTAGTAGTAACATTTCTGAAATAAAAGGGTTTCAGAATTTAAAACACCTGAAGCAATGTAATTCTCAATCTTCCTCACAGATTGCTGGAGGTGTCCAAAGGCATTTGGCATTCAGTCCCTGCAATTAAATTCTGGCACAATATAGTAGAGAATCTTAAAATAAGAAATATTGTCAGTCTCTACAGCTGACTTTGCTACCAATTAGATCTGCAGTTTGTTAAATATTTTCAGTGATTTCATATTGATTCTTGATTGTGTTCTGTAGCTGCTTTTGAAGTGCAGCTGGGTGGTGAGCCTCGGGCACCAGGTATGGCAGGGCAAATGGTTAAGCTTTCAGGCTGTACTTCTAGGGGGTACAAGATTCCAGATGAATGTCCAATGTGAGTAATACTTATGATAGCACTTGTTTTATATATTTCAGGGCTATATGCATTGGTTAGTGAAGGCTAGTAGCTATTCTTTGCTGCTTTTTAATGTGTTAATGATCCGTGCTCAGCTGTGTAGGTGATCAGTATTGGCTAAGCACCTAGCAGTCTAATAGCTGAGTTGCTGTGCATTTTGGCGAGAGATTTTCTCAAAGAAATGGATGGTACCTCTTCCTTAATTCTGAAACAACACCCATCTTTGTGTCCTGCTTCTTATGTGCAAGAACCTTGCCTGAGGGCTCTTCCTATACAGGCAAACGCATTTTCAGGAGCAAGATGTTAAACAGTTTGTTGTGCAACAAAGTCAAATATTTTGATAACTGGATCAGAAACCTTAATGGTTCTGTAAGATGGAAGCCATGTAGAGCAAGTGCATTGCTGTCATGTTGTTGAAATGTTTTGAAGATCTATCTTTACAGATGCCTGAGGCACCAATGATGTTGGTTTGAATATTTCTTCTTCCTCCACAAACACCTGCTCACAGTTTAGCATTACATTACCTTCACATGTCAGGGAACCTACACTGAATTACTACAGAAAATTTTGTAAGCAGTTTCACTTCTGGCTATGTCTGGCCAAGCTTTGAGGATGTCCTTGAAGCATGTGGTTAATATGACTGAACGACTTCCAAAAGATGGAAGCTGACAAGTGCTAAGTCTTCTGTGATCATGGACAGGCAAGAGATCTCTTCTTTCACTGAATTGCTTTGGAACAGGATGCAGGGTAAACAAGTGAGCTCAGTGTCTTTTTCTACTGGGAATCAGCATTGCCTATAGGCTTGACAGGAGAAAGCTGCTTTTGTGGCATTTCTTGTGAGATTTGTGAGGTTTTGTCAGTAGATGCATAAGGCAGGGCTGAATTTCAGCAGCTTTCCTTACACAGAGTAATGTTTGATCTTAGCATAAAAGATTTTATTTAGGATTGATTGCACATTCCCCAGCAATGGGAAGTATTTTGTATTTAGCAAGAGAAAAAATATGGAATTATAGCTTTGTAAACCTGCTGCACATGCTTTCTGTCCTGCACATGCCCCATGTTGATGTGCAAGGTTCTGAATTTGACAAAGCTGGATTCTGAATCAGGAGTGTAGTAGGACAGATGTGGGGGCAGATGTGGCTCAGTTGGTAGCACCTAAGACTCTTACTGGGAAGGTCGTGAGTTCAAGCCTGCAGTGGGCAGGAATGTTCTCTCTGGGGAGCAATGTCCTTTCACTGGGTGCCGTGGTCTAGTCATGGGGTTTGTGGAGACAGGTTGGACTCGATGATCTTCGAGGTCTCTTCCAACCTTAGCGATACTGTGATACTGTGATACAGATTGTGTTTCACATTCATTGTGTAGCCTTAAAAAGAAACCTTCCATTACAGGAGTTTAGCAGGAAAAAAGTAGTTCCATGTGTTCCTGTGATGGAGTGGGTTCAGAGGAGGGCCAGGAAAATGGTCAGAGGTTGGAGCACCTCTGCTATGAGGACAGGCTGAGCGAGCTGGGGCTGTTCAGCCTGGGGAAGAGAAGATTCTGGAGAGACCTAAGAGCAGCCTTGCAGCACCTGAAGGGGGCTACAGGAAGGTTGGGGAGAGACTGTTTGCAAAGGCCTGCAAGGACAGGACCAAGGGCAATGGCTTCAAACTAGAGAAGAGCAGATTGAGATTGGATGTTAGGAAGAGGTTCTGCACCATGAGGGTGGTGGAACACTTCAACAAGCTGCCCAGGGAGGTGGTTGAGGCCCCATCCCTGGAGATATTCAAGGTGAGGTTGGACAGGGTTCTGGGCAACCTGATCTAGTGGAGATGTCCCTGCTGACTGCAGGGGATTGGACTGGATGACCTTTGGAGGTCTCTTCCAGCCTGGACCATTCTCTTATTCTATGATATCCTTTGCTTTCTATAAAGATGTTAACATGTTAACAGTTTTGTAGGTTGAAAATATTTGCAGTTTGCTGTTGTATTGGTTTGATCTGTATCTGTGAATCTCTCTGAAGCTGCATCTGAGTGGCAAAAGCCCAGTACACCTCTACAAGCTTTAGCACTTGCACTTGCTTTTGACTTTTTTGGAGTTGCTAGGTCACAATCTTGACACTGTGCTTGTGCATAACCTCTGAAAAGTGATGCCTCTTCTGCACTCTTTGACACTTTCTAGATAGTACATTTGGAAGTTAAATGCCTGGAGATAAAACACCTATGGCACTGAGGTGTGACTGTGTTGGAACACTTAGAGTTAAGTATGCAAACATATGTACCAATATTATACTTTGGGGATTTCCAAGAAAATCAAACGCTGGGTTTTGGTGTCTTGGGGTTTTTTTGTGTGTGGCTTGGTTTTTTCCCCCCAATTCACAGGAAAGTGAAAATGAGGCCTGTTAAAGAGAAGAGGCTAATAAGAGAAATGCTTGATATCTGAAACTCAGGAAACCAACTCAGTGGCATTGAGATTTCTTTTTCTTTTATTTCTAGCTCATTAGTTTTTTATGAAATAACCTTGGATAAAGTGAGGCTAAGGGAGGCTGCACTGTACATTGTGGACTGGGTACTCCAATCAAGGCTTTTTTCCCCATCTCAAGCCCTTCTTTAGGGCTGCTGTTGTAAGAACACTGGTACTGCAGCAGTAAGAAAGTGTCCTAAAGAGGCTTTGAGGAACCTCAAATACCAGCTGATTCTGCTACTTTTGTAAGTGATGATAACATTTAAAGTGATTGGAGGCTAAGAAGAATAGGTGAGCTGCAGTCTGTTGTGGCGCACCCTTCTGCAAAAGTTGCACTCAACTTTTAAAGGACGATGGCAATTTTTTCTGCATATCCCAGTGCAGTGGATTCCCCCTTATTTAATAAAGGAAAATATCATTCAATTAGAAGCTTAACAGACATGTTTCATAAGCCCTGGTTCCTCCTTTGATCTAATATGATCTTTGGATAAAAGGTAAAGTCTAGAAGAAACTGATCAACAAAATCTTCATTTAAAAATTTTCCAGCCGTTGTCTAGAATGCAGGAATGTGACGACCTCTGGAGCCCTAGGCCTGAATTAATACTTGATTTTTAGTGCCTTAAAATCTATTGAAAACTTGGTAGCAGACTACTGTTTATTAGATCTGTAATTTTATATATTTTTTTTTGGTGGTGGAGGGTAAATTGATATTCTGACAATGAAAATGTGTTTGTGATGTCTAGTGTTATGGTTTACAATGCATTTTTAGGCTCATAGCAATGATGTTGGCTTCCTCATTCCCTTAATGTGCCTTTCTGTAACCGACTCTGGATAAAGAAGTCATGCTTGTGAGCAGTCTGCAAGTGAAAATCCTTTGCTTGCCTGTAGCAGTCTGGTAGTACTTTGGGGAGGAAATTTCACAGTGAAGTATTTCTTTCATGGATTGATACCATTAAAAAAGTTGAATAATTTTCCTTAGCTGTGTGTCACAGGTTAAGGCTGGGCTGGCCACTAGATGAGTGACAGATGTTCTTTATAAGGAGAGAGACTTATGGACTGGAAAAAAAAACCCTAAAACAACAATAAACACACACAAAGACCAAAACAACCTATGAAAATATTTAAATATATGCAAATATACACAAAGGCAGTAGCAAAGTCCCTCAGAGTCCAGGCTGAACTCTGTGGTAGGTGGGAACTGGATTCAGGAACTCATGGATTAGGACTGAAGACAGATGAATGAAGAGAGTCCTGCTTGGATGCCAGCCACAGAGGAAGCAGGCTTGACTCTCGTTACCCCTCAGCTTTACGTGGAGTGTGAGGTACCTGGGATGGAATACTATGTTGGTTGGTCAGCTTTAGGTCACCTGTCCTGTCCACACCACCCCACAAGTGCAACTTCTTTGCTTATGATGCTCCTTTTGGACACTGCAGTGTTGTACACAGGATTTAGCAGTGACCTGGGTCTCCATAGAAGCGAGGACAAGTGAGATCCTTTCTACACAGCAGTCCTTGGTAGTAATTCTCAACATCATTTGCTGTCACTGCCAGAAGCAGACACTGCCTGAACAAAAAATCAAAGAAAATGATTAATTTCAGAAATTGCAGTCACTTAGATGAGACTGAGCTGAAAACTAAAATCCCTGGACAAACTATTAGCTCGATTCTAGTTCAGAGCAGGACACCAATCTTCTGTCTTTAAAGATGGCACCCTCAATGCTATCAGCTAATATTAGTTTGATATAAAGAATTAGAGAATTAGAGGAACTTGTTTTGCATCCATTCCAGTAAGGTGAAGACTCAGAAGGGCAGAAGAGCAGTAAAACTTGCAAATGAAGCCTGGAGATCTGCAGAACACCTTTTCCTTACTTCTAGATGATGGACACTGAACTGTCAGTCTTGATAACTTGTTTTGTCTTTGTCCACAATCAGAGAACTTTATGAAAATTGGAATTGCTTTGGAACAAAGAGGAAGAAGCAGAACTACATGAGAATTGCTGTGGGTGAACAATGATTTTATAGCAGCTTTCATCGGAGCTTCACTTTGGATTCCCAGAATGTTAGTAAATGAATCATCATGCTTGTTTCACAGATTTGTTAATTTGTGAGCAAACCAATTTTCTTTTGGCCATTTCATTTTATTTCTAATTCACTTGGCTTCCCCTCCCTCCCCCCCCCCTTTTTTTTTAATTAATTATCACTTGAGAAATGTCTACATGTCTCCTCTGTAGAAACAAAAGATTCATCAGCAAGGCTCCATTCCATGAGGGTGGCTCTTTGAATCTGTAGAGCAAGTGGTACAACTCTTGAGGGTAGATATCTGATCATGCAGAACAGTCATAGAATCACAGCATGCAGTGAGTTGGAAGGGACCTTCAGACACAGGCACAATATGTAGGCGGAGTCCATATCCTTTTAATTTTTTCCCCCTTTTAGTAGGTGGTGTTAAAAACAAAATTAAAACCCTCTGCAGACTCACAACTCAGCACTGCTAAATGGAATGAACCATATTATTTTCTTTTCAGACATGGCTACTTAAAACTGCAGGGAGAGCCACCTCTGCTTTTTTTGTCCCATTTGCAGACCTATCCCTGTTACAGAACCCTCTGCACAATTTCTGCTTGAAAAGTTCTCAAATGTTGTGGTACATATACATACATACATTTTTTTTTCCAGCTAGGTGGCCAGGAGGCGCTGTTCAGAGCTCCAAAAATACAGAATCTAATTTCCCCATCTTCTTAACAGTTCAAGGTACAGGCCTAGATGATTAAAAATAGCTTGAGAGATGCATGCATGTGGACAGAGTCAGTCCCCTTTTGAGCGTTCAAAACAGAATTCTGAGTTAAGTACTTGTGCCATTCCGTTGTTCCCATATAAGCTGCACTACTGAGAAACAAGCAATGTAGCATTCCAGGTGTGGTCTCAGCAGGGCAGAATAGAGGGGGAGGAGAAGCATATCAGTATCAGTGATAGCTATTCCCCCCATAACACCTCAGATTCTGCCCTTCCAAGCTGGGAAGCACATGCTGGGGTGGCTGTGCTGCACAGCAGGATTGATGTGAGGCTGGGATGCGTTCAGAATCCTGTAGTAAAGAGCAGGGTTGTGTTTTGCAGTGGGTCACATGCAGAAGCATCAAAGGGTGAGGTCTGTGCGTGGGGCAATGAGAGCAGTACTGAAGGAGCAGGCATGGACAGCTTCTTGGATGGAGCTGTGGAGGTCCATGCAGGTGCAGTCTTCTGTTTATCCTTCAGGGCTTTTTTGGTGGTAGAGTAAATGACACACCAGAGCATCAGCAACCTGAACAGCTGGCTTTCTACTTGAAACAACAGATGGCAATCACAATCAAAATGGAGGCCAGCACATTTGCATTTTGAGAGGAACGTAAATAGTCTCTGTTCAAAGGGAAAGTAAAGTAGAAGCTCTACAGGAAGCCTCGGACTAGTCTGCAGCAGGCACACAGCTGCTGAGCTGTGCTGAAGTGATGTTCAAGTGGTAGGCACTGTGTGCCTGTGCAGCATCGTGGTATCTCTGCTAATTTCTCTTTACTTCATGAAGCTGAACAAATTCCCTAACTGCATATTCTAGTTTCACTGTTCTGATTTTTGATAGAAGAAACTGTTGGGGCTGAATTTTGCCTGTTATTCTCTGCCTCATTGGATGTCTCCTTCCCACTGCTGCACACCCCTCTTCATTTTAAGGCAGCGAATGCATCTCTCTGTGTTGAATGTGGGGCAGGAGGCTGTACAGTTAGAGCTTTTATATAATTTACTCATCTTCTCAGGATCTTTTTGTCATTGTAGATGATATATCCATACTTTCTTCTATGGGAAATGCTTTTATGTATGATATATATACATATACTTTAAATGCAGAAATTACACTAAGAGGCATCTATTACAATCACAAAATTAGTACCCTGAATTAAAGAATACTGAAATTCATTATTTAGCAGTAGCATCACCCCTAAGCATATGTTTAAGATGCAAGACTGTAGTGCTGGATGATACTGTTCACCTAGTCAGTCAGGGCTGTTGCCACCTCCACAGTTTGTTCACCAAACTCTGTTGCATGGTTGTGGTGGGGTGCATCAACCGGTCACAATGGTATAGCCTTGCTTGTAGGTCACTGTCAGTTTGTCATATCCTTATGTTGTCTTGAAAATTTTCTAATGAATTCAGTCTCTGTAGACCAGGCAACCTAATATACTCAAAAGCAAGGACCCCATGGTGCACTCTGAATTGCTCCCATTCAGGATCACTGTGTTAGGTTTCCCTTTCTGTGGATTATATCTATTCTGTCGCTGTGTGAAGTGAAAATATTCTTGTAACTTGGAAAGGAGAAGGATGTTCTTTTGATAGGCTGCCTTTCAAAAAACCAGGCTCAGGGATTAAGTGAAGGATGGCATGGTGATGCTGTAAGGAACACCCTGGCTGCCCCATTACAGACTAAGACACCTTCTTAACATTGCTGTGGGCATCACTGCCATTTGTGTCCATCTAAGATGGCATTTTGTTCCAGATCATTGATTATACACCAGGCTAGGCAGATGAGTTGCTGCAATGTGGTGGAGCTCAGCAGGGCCAAAATGGATGTAGAACAAATACAGACTATCTCTCAAAAGCCATGGACTGCCTTCCAGATGCTGCCAGTATAAACAAAACACTATGGGAACACCGCTTCTGAAGGGCAGCTGCCTGGTGCCATTGTGCTTTTCTAGAAGATGGGAGCCAGCCTCATTTTCTCAGCTGCATTTAATGGCTCCACCCATTCCAAAGAAACCATCTCGTAGTGGACTAGGAAGAGATTGACTAAATGTCATTGGAAATGTCACAAATAGGAAGAAAAATCTTGCTTTAAAGTTCAAAGCAGCAGGTCTTGTCAGCAGGACTCTAACTAGGTCATGCAATGTGTGGCTGCTTCGTATCACTCCATGTATTTTATTTCAAACTTGTATTATGGTTTCCAGCAAATGAGAAAGGTTGAGAGAGCCACTTTTCCACTTTGGTGGCTGCTGGCTGCTGATGTGGCGCCTTAAGCATTTCTTTAATTAAATTGTTTCCTAAATGTAGTAGGATTTATTACATTTTTGAGTGTTTTTAAACCACTATAGGATCTTACTTAGAAGATAAATTAATATTTCATGATTTTGACCTCTAAGGACATACAGACTTTCAAGGAGATTGTAGATTTCTGGTCACAGAAGTTTGGGAAATGTGTATTTGCCAATGGATTGTGAAAATAGACTTGTAGGTCTAGGTTAAGGTTTTGGGTAGTCCTGATAAATTTGGTTTTGCAGGTATTCTTACTCAATGTTGTTTGCAGCTCTTTAAAGCACCAAGTGACAGAAGTAGTTCCCTCTAACAGAAGTGTTGGGAGTTAAGAGGGGTAGGCCAGTGTAGACTGAAGCTACTTTGCATTCATGTGTAAGATAAAAAAGAGCAGTAGTCCACCAGGAGAGCTGGCTGGGAAGTTGCCCTGCAGTCTCTGTTCGCTCATTATGAATTTCTGCTTCACAGTTTCTAGTCATAAAGCAAGCTCTAATATGTTGGGTGGGGTTTTTGTTTGTTTGTTTGAATTCAAATAGACTCTGAAAGATGATCAAGGATGTTCCAGGTCCTATCATTTTGGCCACAAAAAATCCAGTGTGGCCAGCAGGAGCAGGGAGGTCATTCTGCCCCTGTACACTGCACTGGTTAGGCCGCACCTTGAGTACTGTGTCCAGTTCTGGGCCCCTCAGTTTAGGAAAGATGTTGTCTTACTGGAGCGTGTCCAGAGAAGGGCAACAAAGTTGGTGAGGGGTTGGAAGACAAGCCCTATGAGGAGAGGCTGAGGGAGCTGGGGCTGCTTAGCCTGGAGAAGAGGAGACTGAGGGGTGACCTTATTGCTCTCTACAACTACCTGAAGGGAGGTTGTAGCCAGGCGGAGGTTGGTCTCTTCTCCCAGGCAGCCAGTACCAGAACAAGAGGACACAGTCTCAGGCTGCGCCAGGGCAGGTTTAGACTGGAAGTTAGGAAGAAGTTCTATACTGAGAGAGTGATTGCCCACTGGAATCAGCTGCCTGTGGAAGTGGTGGAGTCACCTTCATTGGAGGTGTTCAAGAAGAGGCTTGATGGGGTGCTTGGTGCCAGGGTTTAGTTTTTTGGTTGTTTAGGTGGGTTGTATTGTACTGTATTGTACTGTATTGTACTGTATGGTACTGTGTTGTGTTTTGGGTGGGTTGGATTGGTTGATGGGTTGGGCGTGATGATCTTGAAGGTCTCTTCCAACCTGTTGTATTGTATTATTGTATTATTGTATTATCTTAGAACTATGTATGCAGTATCAGGCATTTTAGGTCAGACTAGCATCATTACCTCTTACTGAAATCCAGAGTAATATTTATGAGAGACTGAGAGCCCTGGGGCTGTTTAGTCTGGAGAAGAGAAGGCTGAGAGGGGATCTGATCAATGTCTATCAATAGCTGAGGGCTGGGGGTCAAGTGGAGGGGGCCAAGCTCTGTTGGGTGGTGCACAGCAAGAAGCCAAGGAGCAATGGAGACAAACAGAGAAGGTTTCAGCTCAGCATGAAAAGAAACTTCTTTGCAGTGAGGGTGAGAGAGCCCTGGAGCAGGCTGCCCAGAGAGGTTGTGGAGTCGCCTTCTCTGGCGACTTTCAAACTCCACCTGGATGCATTCCTGGATTCAGGCTCCTACTTTGGCAGGGGGATTGGACTGGATGATCTCTGGAGGTCCCTTCCAATCTCTAATGCTCTGTGATTTCTGTCTCCCAAACCAAGATTTACAAGCCTACTCTACATAAAAGAAGGTGTCAGCCAATTTGTACCTCTGTATCCAGACTCCATGCAAGAGACTTATGCAACATTATAGATAATCCAGTGAGGTATCTAAGCAAGCACAGGGAAAGTAAAGGCATTTATGTGTGTTCTGGTGCCAAAAATACGTCATATTTATTGAGACACCTATCTCTTCATCACAGAAAATTGTAGCAAGATTTTTACCTGAAACAAGGTCTGAAAATAAGTTTTGGAGAACTTATTAAAATCCCTCCTGGAATACCCTCTAAAACTTGGAACTCAGGCAGATTTTATCATCCATGTATCTTAGTATCACTCAGCTGAATTCATTCTCCTGCATTTGTCATGCCTTCTGATGCTGTGCCTTTTCCTGCCTGAGCTTATGCAGATAAATGCCTCTTCAATCTGCTTCCATACTTTTCTGAGTCAGGGTAGTATTTTCTTTTAGTGTGTGTTTCATGTGTGGAAGTCCACTCAAATGAAAAGTTGGGTAGTATTTATTACTTGGCCAGCAATAGATTTGTCTTAGTGCAGCTCAGAGGAGATAGAAACCATTCATAATTCTCCTGTTGTTGGATAATTTAGATATGAGGAAGGAGAAATAATGGAGAGTGGAAATAATTTTTGGGTGTTGATTTTTTTTTAATAAGCTATTTAATCCTGAAATGACATTTTCAGTAGAAATCTAATTAAAATTAAAAAAAAAAACATTTAAGATAGGATTAAAGAATGAAATATTCAGAGAGAGAAAAAAAAAGACAGAAACACAGGAAAATGTTCCCTATGGACTGATCTATACTAACATTTAGTATTTCAGTGTTTTCCTCAAGCTGGAATATCCAATATTTTTTGTCACTCAGGCAGCTGTCCAGAGCTAGGCATTTAAAGCTGTCTGGGGAAGCAAGAAGAAAACAGGCAGAATTCAGAGCTTTCTAAAGCTGGGGGCAGGAGTTGATCTGCTGGAGGGCAGAGAGGCTTTGCAGAGGGACCTCGACAGGCTGGACAGATGGGCAGAGGCCAAGGGCAGGAGATTGAACACATCCAAGTGCTGGGTTCTGCACATTGGCCACAGCAACCCCAGGCAGTGCTACAGGCTGGGGTCAGAGTGGCTGGAGAGCGGCCAGGCAGAGAGGGACCTGGGGGTGCTGGTTGATAGTAGGCTGAACATGAGCCTGCAGTGTGCCCAGGCAGCCAAGAGGGCCAATGGCATCCTGGCCTGCATCAGGAACAGTGTGGCCAGCAGGAGCAGGGAGGTCATTCTGCCCCTGTACACTGCACTGTTTAGGCCACACCTTGAGTCCTGTGTCCAGTTCTGGGCCCCTCAGTTTAGGAAGGAGGTTGGCTTGCTGGAGCGTGTCCAGAGAAGGGCAACAAAGCTGAGGAGGGGTCTGGAACACAGCCCTATGAGGAGAGGCTGAGGGAGCTGGGGTTGCTTAGTCTGGAGAGGAGGAGACTGAGGGCTGACCTTCTTGCTCTCTACAACTCCCTGAAGGGAGGTTGTGGATAGGTGGAGGTTGGTCTCTTCTCCCAGGCAACCAGTACCAGAACAAGAGGACACGGCCGCAAGCTGCACCAGAGGAGGTTTAGACTGGATGTTAGGAAGAAGTTCTAGACAGAGAGAGTGATTGCCCATTGGAATGGTCTGCCCAGGGAGGTGGTGGAGTCACCTTCATTGGAGGTGTTCAGGAGGAGACTTTGTAGGGTGCTTGGTTGCATGGTTTAATTGATTAGGTGGGTTGTATTGTATTGTATTGTATTGTATTGTATTTAGGTGGTTGGATTGGTTGATGGGTTGGACACGATGATCTTGAAGGTCTCTTTCAACCTGGTGTATTGTATTGTATTATAATAGCATTAAAAGGCAAAACACCCAAAGCAAAACTGACTGCTGAGGTTGGAGGAGAGGACAGTATCATGTGTCAGCCTGCTGGGTCGTGTGCTGGTAGGTCCGAGCTGTGTGTGCTCTGACAGCAAGTGTCTGGAGAAGGCTTGTTGATCCCAGAATAATTTCAGAAAATTGGAATCATGGCTCAGCATTTCAGCAGAGGTGAGAGATGTACAAGCAGTTAAAAACAGAAATGGAAAGCCAGTGTGCTTGGTGTCTTGGTGAGTGAGTTGATCTGTTAGAGGGCAGAAGGACTCTGCAGAGGGACCTCGACTGACTGGACAGATGGACAGAGTCCAACAGGATGGCATTCAACAAGTCCAAGTGCCAGGTGCTGCACTTTGGCCACAACAACCCATGCAGAGCTACAGGCTGGGGGCAGAGTGGCTGAGAGCTGCCAAACAGAGAGGGACCTGGGGGTGCTGATTGACACCCACCTGAACATGAGCCAGCAGTGTGCCCAGGTGGCCAAGAAGGCCAATGGCATCCTGACCTGCATTAGGAACAGTGTGGCCAGCAGGAGCAGGGAGGTCATTCTGCCCCTGTACACTGCACTGGTTAGGCCACACCTTGAGTCCTGTGTCCAGTTCTGGGCCCCTCAGTTTACGAAGGACATTGAGACACTTGAAGGTGTCCAGAGAAGGGCAACAAGGCTGGGGAGAGGCCTTGAGCACAGCCCTGTGAGGAGAGGCTGAGGGAACTGGGGTGGTTGTAGCCAGGAAGGGGTTGGCCTCTTCTCTCTAGCAACCAGCACCAGAACAAGAGGACACAGTCTCAAGCTGCACCAGGGGAAGTTTAGGCTGGAGGTGAGGAGAAAGTTCTTCACCAAGGGAGTCATTCGTCATTGGAATGTGCTGCCCAGGGAGGTGGTGGAGTCACCGTCCCTGGAGGTGTTCAAGAGGGGACTGGACGTGGCACTTGGTGCCATGGTCTAGTCCTGGGGTCTGTGGTGCCAGGTTGGACTCGATGATCTTCGAGGTCTCTTCCAGCCTTGGCGATACTGCGGTACCTGTAAATACTGCATATGTTGTACATACTCACTGCATTCCATTGTAGACTGTAGTTTTGCTTGCAAATACAGCTTTCCTTTGCTTCCAACTGGGCTGGTCTGGCAAAGTTAATGTTGGGGGGAATTTCCAACCTACCACATTACAAAATTAATTGGTGCCTATTCAGTGTGGAGCATTGCTTGACTGATTAATCACTGCTCACATCAGGGGTTGAGGCATTTGATATACTCTGTCTTAAGCATGATGCTTTATAAATGGTTTGTTTCTGCACTAATTGATCAGGTTGGAAGGTACATAGTATATAAGCTGTTCCTTTGGTTTAAATACAAGTTACAGAGGGTTGGTGATTACTGCCTTGGATTTGCTGGTTTGGGGGAATGCAGCAATACAACTGTGAGTATCCCTCCTGGGTTTTCTGAATTTAGCTTTCATTTGCTTCCGATTGAGCTGGTCTGGCAAACTTAATGATGGGGGGAAAGTCTAATTCGGATGGAAAACTGAACTTGAAAAGCATTTTATGCCCATCTCCACAGAAACTCCACTTGTCAGGGACTAGAAGACTTTTTAAATGTTCTTAATGCCTGTTGTATTTGGGACAGATAGATTAAGGTGAAGAAAACACAGAATTATACAAAAATGCATGTTTTTTAAGTTCACTCTTTGTTTATGTTTCTTTGGCTTTCTGTCAATAAAATATGTATGAAGAACAAATTTCTTACCCAGATTTTCAGTCTCTTCAAAATAAATTGGCTACTAACAATGGGAATAGAATTTGGCCAATGACTACCTTAGCTCAGCAAAAGCATTTGTTAAATCTGTGTTCTTTTTCTTTCTGCTGTAACATAATCAGGCTAGTAATCTGAACATATTTTCTCTTCAATGGAGAGGGATAACTACTATGATTATTAATGCAATGCCAGTCACTTAAGCATGTGGTGTTCAGTGTGAGTAATAGTCTTTCTTTTAACACAATTTTCCCTCCTACGGTAATAATTTCATTACTTACTCCATGTCATGTCGTTATTAAATGGAGTATACCTAAATGTTCTCTAGAAAAGGTATTGCTGAGTCTCCCAAAGGAGTTTTAGGTCTAATCAAACTCCTGCCACAGCAGATCAGACATTTGGGTATTTCTAAATTATTGTTATTTGTTTAAACTGGCAGGTGAGGTGCCAGTGGAACAGGAAGGCAGAAATAGAAGCAGCTGTGACAGGATGTATTTGATCAATCACAGGGAGCTTTTATCCCGTGAGGAAATGTTAGATGCAGAGTGCCAAGCATCTCAGGACATCTGTGTTCTGATTTGTGCCAGGTCTTCTCATTCGTCTCTGGGCACACCTGAGAAGAGTCTAACTTATGCCTTCTCCCATTTTCAGTGGTGCCTGGCTGAGCTGTGTCAGCCTTGAGCTTGCCTTGCGCTGCTGTGCTGTACCTGCATCTGACTGTGTGGAGTGGCTTACAGCATTAAAACACAGATCTACTTTTTCTCTAACACCTCATGGGAAAACAGTATTCTTAATTTTCCATTTGTTGGGGTTTATTAGTGCTGCATTTCAGTCAGTTTTCAATATTAAAAATAAATCATCACTTGTTTGATTCAAAAAGAAACAAACATTGAGTATCCTGGAAGAAATGTCATGTCCTGTTTCCGGGGAGACAGTGCCTTCTTATTGCACATACTCTCTTCTTCTGTCAGAAGAAATCTTTAGCCCAGTGAATAAAATTAATATGTATTTATAAAGCAATGTGCCTCTACAGTGTCACTTTTTGTTTGGCAGGAAAATTTGATAGCATAGAATGGACCCTTAATAATGAGGGTCTAAAGGATGGCATTGCTATTTACACTGGATCTACTGTTAAACATCTACGAGACAAGCAGCTGGTTTTTTATTTTCACCTAGTGAGGAGTGGACTATTTACTTTTCTGCAAGGAAAAATGCAGCACAGAAGAAAAGTCCAGAAGTTTGCCTTATAGCATGGGGAAGAATCTTATGAACCTCACCTGCATTCCAAAGGGTGAGAGAATTTTTCTCTGTTGTGTAGCCTTCATGGGTTCCTAACTGCCTACTTCCTGACCACTGCATGCCAGACCTACTGTTTTGCATGGAGAAACATTTTAGTAAATCTGCAGGAACTATGAGCAGAGCACTCCAGTGTTAGAAAACCAGACTGGTTTAATAAGAAGTGTTTGTATCTTGTTTTTTGAGTGCTGAGACATTTCCCAGTTAGGACAAAAATGGTAACAAATTGAAGCAGACTAAACTCAAAGACTGCAGTCTCCTGAGCTTGTCTTGTGTTTGGTGTCCACTGTGACCTTCAGAAAATCATTGTCTGGACAATTTTTCTTGTGCTCCATTGTAAACTCTACCACTGCTCTCCACCATTGCTCCTAAACTGCTGAAACAGTGCTTGAAAGCTCATTTAGCTGTCACATTGCTACTTGTGGTCTGAACCAATTCAGGATGTGTCAGTGCTTCCATCATAAGTCATGGTTTTCAGGATGTAACCATGTTAAATACATTCTTTCTGCTCTGAAATACGATCAACAAGATATGCTGAAATATGATCAACAAGATATGTTCAAGAGGGGACTGGACGTGGCACTTGGTGCCATGGTCTAGTCATGGGGTCTGTGGTGACAGGTTGGACTCGATGATCTTCGAGGTCTCTTCCAACCTTAGTGACACTGTGATACTGTGATGTCAGCAAGAAAATTCATTAGTTCATTTAAATGCAAAGCTCTTCAGCATGAGAGAGAGATTGTGTTTGTGGTTCACAGCATGAACACTAACCATGGATTGCTGCAGTGCTTGGTCCCAAACTTTCAAGCATCTTCTCTCCTCTGGGGAGGTCCTCACTGACTGGAAAAGGAGAAACATAACTCCCATTTTCAAGAAGGGAAAGAAGGATGACCCAGGGAACCATAGGCCAGGCAGTCTCACCTCTGTGCTCGGAAAGATCATGGAGCAGATCCTCCTGGAGGCACTGCTGAGGCAGAAGAATAATGAAGAGGTGATTGGGCACCATCAGCACAGCTTCACCAAGGGCAAATCCTGCCTGACAAACCTGGTGGCCTTCTGTGACAAGGTCACAACATTAATAGATGAAGGCCAAGCAACTGTCGTCATTTACCTGGGCCTGAGTAAAGCCTTTGACGCTGTCCTGAACCACATCCTGGTTTTCAAGCTGGTGCAGGATGGGTTCCATGGATGGAGCATTCAGTGGATACAGAACTGGCTTGATAGCCACACCCAAAGACTGGCTGCCAATGGTCCATGTCCAAGTGGAGGTGAGGGACAAGCAGAGTCCCTCAGGGATCAGCACTGGGACCAGGCTTGTTTAACATCTTTGTTGGTGCCATGGACAGTGGCACTGAGTGCACTCTCAGCAGCTTTGCTGATGACACCAAGCTGTGTGGTGCAGCAGACAGCTGGAGGGAAGGATCCATCCAGAGGGACCTGAACAGGCTGCAGAGCTGGGCCCATGACAACCTCATGAAGTTCAACAAGACCAAGGGCAAGGTCCTGCATCTGGGCTGGGGCAATCCCAGGCACTGATATAGGCTGGGCAGGGACTGGCTTGAGAGCAGCCCTGAAGAAAAGGACCGGGGGGGGTGCTGGTGGATGAGAAGCTCAGCAGGAGCCAGCAGTGAGCACTTGCAGCCCAGAGAGCCAAGCAGAGCCTGGGCTGCAGCAAGAGAAGTGTGGCCAGCAGGGCAAGGAGGTGATTCTCCCCTTCTGCTTCACTCTGGTGAGATCCCACCTGGAGCACTGTGTCCACTTCTGGAGCCTCTATTACAGGAAGGATCTGGAGGTGCTGGATGGTGTCCAGAGAAGGGCCACGAGGATGATCAGAGGGCTGGAGCACCTCTCCTGTGAGGACAGACTGAGGGAGTTGGGTCTGTTCAGTCTGGAGAAGAGAAGGCTCCCAGGAGACCTTCTTGTGACCTTCCAGTATCTGAAGGGGGCTACAGGAAAGCTGGGGAGGGACTTTTGAGGGTGTCAGGGAGTGATAGGACTGGGGGGGATGGAGCAAAACTAGAAATGGGTAGATTCAGATTGGATGTGAGGAAGAAGTTGTTCCCCCTGAGGGTGGTGAGAGCCTGGCACAGGTTGCCCAGGGAGGTGGTGGAAGCCTCATCCCTGGAAGTTTTGAAGGCCAAGCTGGATGTGGCTGTGAGCAACCTGCTGTAGTGTGAGTTGTCCCTGCCCATGGCAAGGGGGTTGGAACTGGGTGATCCTTGAGGTGCCTTCCAGCCCTGGCAATTCTATGATTCTATGAAAGGACAGCTGCTCCAAGAGCAGCCTTAGTTTCATCCATACTCAATGCCAAGTTTGAATCCCATTTTGTGGAAAACAAACAATCTTGTCATTTAGACACTTAACAAACAATCTTGTCATTTAGACACTTAAACCAAACTTTTGCCAATTTGGCCAGTTCCTGTTCTCTGTTAAAATGAAAATATTTATTCATGAAATGTCTCTTCTGTAGTTCCAACAGCATTATGAGTAAGATTCATAGAGTTATTTTTCAGATAAGTAGAAATCATGGCTTGATTTACTACGAAAAGAGAAGAAAGGGAATTAGGTAGCAGCTTAGTCTCCAAGATCATGGTCTGCTCATTCTAAGCCTGTGGACTTGCAGGAGGCACGAGTCTTTATATAAAGAACTTGTTGTTACTTTGATGGGACATGGGTGACTTGAGATGGTTACTCCTTAAGTACATGCATACTCAGAGTGCCCAAGAGTTAAGGCAACAGAACATTAGTTTCTGTAGTTGTTGTCCTGCAAGAAGTCTGCAGACCTTGCCTGTGGAGGATAGTTACTGTTCTTCAGCAGTGGCAGAATATGTGATTAGGTATCATGGAGCATTGCCTTTGATTATAACCAGTCTGCTGAGCCTGAAAATTTGGTCCTTAACACTGCCTGCTGTTTTATTATGCCTCTCTGCCAAGATTTGGTATTAATACAATAATACAATAATACAATACAACAGGTTGGAAGAGACCTTCAAGATCATCACGCCCAACCCATCAACCAATCCAACCCACCTAAAATACAATACAGTACCATACAGTACAATACAGTACAAAAGAGTACAATACAGTACAATACAGTACAATACAACCCACCTAAACAACCAAAAAACTAAACCCTGGCACCAAGCACCCATCAAGCCTCTTCTTGAACACCTCCAATGAAGGTGACTCCACCACTTCCACAGGCAGCTGATTCCAGTGGGCAATCACTCTCTCAGTATAGAACTTCTTCCTAACTTCAAGTCTAAACCTGCCCTGGCGCAGCCTGAGACTGTGTCCTCTTGTTCTGGTACTGGCTGCCTGGGAGAAGAGACCAACCTCCGCCTGGCTACAACCTCCCTTCAGGTAGTTGTAGAGAGCAAGAAGGTCACCCCTCAGTCTCCTCTTCTCCAGGCTAAGCAACCCCAGCTCCCTCAGCCTCTCCTCATAGGGCTTGTCTTCCAAACCCCTCACCAACTTTGTTGCCCTTCTCTGGACACGCTCCAGTAAGACAACATCTTTCTTAAACTGAGGGGCCCAGAACTGGACACAGGACTCAAGGTGTGGCCTAACCAGTGCAGTGTACAGGGGCAGAATGACCTCCCTGCTCCTGCTGGCCACACTGTTTCTGATGCAGGCTAGGATGCCATTTGCCTTCTTGGCTGCCTGGGCACACTGCAGGCTCATGTTCAACCTACAATCAACCAGCACCCCCAGGTCCCTCTCTGCCTGGCCGCTCTCCAACCACTCTGACCCCAGCCTGTAGCACTGCATGGGGTTGTTGTGGCCAATGTGCAGAACCCGGCACTTGGATGTGTTAAATCTCATGCCGTTGGACTCTGCCCATCTGTCCAGCCTGTCGAGGTCCCTCTGCAAAGCCTCTCTGCCCTCCAGCAGATCAACTACTGCCCCCAGCTTGGTGTCGTCCGCAAATTTGCTGATGATGGACTCAATGCCCTCATCCAGATCATCAATAAAGATGTTGAAGAGCATGGGGCCCAGCACTGATCCCTGGGGCACACCACTAGTGACAGGCCGCCAGCTGGCTGTGGCACCATTCACCACCACTCTCTGGGCTCGGCCCTCCAGCCAGTTCCTAACCCAACGCAGTGTGCTCCCATCCAAGCCATGGGCTGCCAGCTTGGCCAGGAGTTTGCTGTGGGGGACGGTGTCAAAGGCCTTGCTGAGGTCCAGGTAGACCACATCCACAGGCCTCCCCACATCAACCAGGCAGTCACCTGATCATAGAAGGAGATCAGGTTGGTCAGGCAGGACCTGCCCTTCCTAAAGCCATGCTGGCTAGGCCTGATCCCTTGGCCATCCTGTAAGTGCTGCATGATCGCACTCAAGATGACCTGTTCCATGATCTTGCCTGGCACTGAGGTCAGGCTGACAGGCCTATAATTCCCTGGCTCATCCAACCGGCCCTTCTTGTGGATGGGCACCACGTTGGCAGCTTCCAGTCTTCTGGGACCTCTCCAGTGAGCCAGGACTGCTGAAAAATGATGGAGAGCGGCTTGGCCAGCTCATCTGCCAGCTCTCTCAGCACCCTAGGATGGATCCCATCTGGTCCCATGGCCTTGTGGGGGTCCAAGTGGCTCAGAAGATCTCTAACTACCTCCTGGAGCAGCGGGAAACTATGCAGCTCCCTGGTTCCTTCTGCCAGCTCTGCAGGCCAGCAGTCTGGAAGATGTTCTGCCATGCTAGGATAGATTGAAGCAAAGAAGGTGTTAAGTACCTCTGCCTTTTCCTCATCCTTTGTTACAACGCTCCCCTCCGTGCCCACCAAGCAGTGGAGGTTGTCCTTGCCCTTCCTCTTGCTATTGATGTATTTATAGAAGGACTTTTTGTTGTCCTTCACAGCAGAGGCCAGTCTAAGTTCTAGATGGGCTTTTGCCTCCCTAATTTTCTTTCTGCATGTCCTAGCAACATCCCTAAACATTCCGTAGGTTGCCTCCCCTTTCTTCCAGAGATGGTACACCCCTCTTTTTTCCCTTAGTTCTATTAAGAGTTCATTGACCAACCAGGCTGGCCGTCTGCCCCGGGGCTCATCTTCCGGGACACTGGCACAGCCTGTTCCTGAACCTTCAAGAGTTCTTCTTTGAAGCAGCTCCAGCTCTCCTGGACCCCTTTATTTTTAAGGGCTGCATCCCAGGGAACCTTCTGAGTTAGTTCCTTGAGTAGCCTGAAGTCTGCCCTCCTGAAGTCCAGAGTGGAGGTCTTCTTGCTGCCCCTCTTGGCTTGGCTGAATACCGAAAACTTGATTATCTCATGGTCACTGGTGCCTAAACACCCTCCTGAGGCTCCTGAGGGCAGAGGTACCAGAAGCAGATCAAAAGATGCCCCTACACTTCCAGACATACTGTGTGGCCAGTCAGGACTGGCCTACTTACATCTTGTCCTGGAAGCTAGGCTCGAGGTAAATCCACCATCTATATAACATCTATATTATAACACACATCCATGTGTTCATGTGCTGAGGGGAGACTGCAAAGGTTCTGTTTATAAAGAAGAGTAAACAAAACTGGGTACCCCTTGGACATCTGGGAGTAGCTGGGGATCTTTCATGAGGAGAACAGCCATGGGTGGGAGGAATGATGCTCAGGAAGGGGCAGATCTTCATCTTCCTTTGTTTCACCACTGTGCTGCATTTCAGCTTTCTCATGGACTCATGGGAGTCATGCTAATGTAGGCTAGCAGAATAAAGTCTAGGCCACTTTAGGCTAGCAGAATAAAGTCTAGGCCACTTTAGGCTAGCAGAATAAAGTCTAGGCCACTTTAGGCTAGCAGAATAAAGTCTAGGCCACTTTAGGCTAGCAGAATGAAGTCTAGGCCACTTTAGGCTAGCAGAATAAAGTCTAGGCCACTTTAGGCTAGCAGAATAAAGTCTAGGCCACTTTAGGCTAGCAGAATGAAGTCTAGGCCACTTTAGGCTAGCAGAATAAAGTCTAGGCCACTTCCTTGGAGCTTTAGGTCTCTCCTATGACTGAAGTATAATTTAAAAAAATGTTTCCCCCTGTGTGTTCTGTGAGGAGTAAGACTCAGCACTTATGTTCTGCTCCTGTGAATGGAGGCTCAGCAAGTGAGCCTGGCATTTCCAGCTTCTGCTTGATTTTTATGACCCGATTAGCACTTTTAATGTAATTCCTTACAAGTCGAGTCTGCAATACAGAATACTGCTTTGTAAATTGGTTTTTGAAAAATACTGAGTCAAAACCCATCTCATTCTTCTGAAGTATTGAAAAAAAAAGGAACTTCCACATATAGGAAATACCTGCAGAGCTGATACAAAAGGTGCTTTTTCCATCAGTGTGGAATACTTGTGTTTTTCCTTTTGTATTTGACCATTTTGCATCAATGTATTTATCAGGCAGTACTAACTTTGAAAGATGAGGCATCTACCTTAGGCCTTAAACATGAAGAAAGCAAAATGTAAAAGCAGTAGGTCTCTGCTGCAACAGTTTCTCCATTAGCTATATTCTAGTTGTTCATGAAATATATCACTCAAAACAATGTCTTTAGTCCTGAGGTGGATCTCTCTCAAAAACAATCAATAAATTAAATTGACTTAGTGTTCAGTCCTTCTACCACATTTGTACACCTACTTTGTGTCAAGGTAATGCACTGGTACTGCACTTCCTCACTCCATAGGTCTTTTATTCAAACACATGAACAGATTTCTGTGTTTAAAGAGAAGTTTCGAACTTCTGCTGCCACTACATAGGCTGTATCCAAATGCTGTTCATCAACTGCCTATGAGCTATGGGAGTGTTTACCACAGGAGCATATTCTCTTTTCAAAAAACAGGAAAAACTGCTTTAAAAGCTTCTGACTGAAGCCTCGGTTGAGGCTGTGTGCAGGAATAAAGCAGCTGCCTTCAGAAAGTTTGGAATGTTATCTAATTACCTGCCGCACTGTTGAGCTTCCAGCTGTGAAACTCCTGCAGGCTGACATCTTTCGTGCTGTTAGAAGTTTAGGAAGCAGCATCACAGTCGCTCTTGGACTGAAAAAGAAGTGTGCTTTGATCTGGATTTACATAGGTTGGACATACAAATGTCTTCAGAAGGGTCTTAAGGGTGGTCCTTCCTTGAAGCAGAATCTGGAGGTCGATTGGATAACCAGTTTATTGAAAGTATCCCTTATGAACTTTTATGTACAGATGGAGTGTAGCAAAGTGGGAAGTACAAGTTTTGCCTGTGATTTTTGTACGGTGGGAATTCTCATCACAGAACGATGAAGACATTGAATTCTGTAAGTTTTGCAAGGGTTATTAAACTTTTCTTCTCAGCTTAAATGTCCTCCCATTTTCAAATTATTTTTGCTTTACATTATTTAATCTCTTCTAAAGAAATGCTTTCTTCAGCTGTATTTTGCTCCGCTGTCTGAAATGAATTCTTCCCTCTTTCAGCAGGGTTTCTGCCTCAACTGAAACGAAAGAGAAAAATCTCCAAACTCCTTTGCCTCTTTTCTATGAGATACATTAGTTTTTGTAAGAGGCATTGGCGAGGAACTGAGGTGAGGAAAACTCTGACATACATGAAAATCCTGAAAGCACCATATAAAAACTTGAATGTCTGAATGTAGAGCTCACACAGTATATCACCCTGCTACATATTTAACAGTTTTTCCTGAGCAGAAAGCAGCTCCTGTTGGGAGCTTCATTCACGTTTTATTCTGGGAGATGAAAAGTAACCTTGCAGACAACATAGCAGACCTACATTTTTAATTTTGTTCCTTTTTCGTGCGTGTGGTGGTGGTGTTGTGAAGAGGGTTTGGTTTGTATGGGTGAATCAGCCTTTCATCTCCCACTAACCTTCTAAAATTACTCCATCAGCTGAGTAGTACTCCTGATGAGGGCAGACCTCACATCAGCTGGGGGCTGCCTTAGTGAAGAACTGAGCCAGGCAGCAGATCATGACTGCTTCTTTAGTCTTGGGGAAGTTTTGAGAAAAAAAAAGTAAAAGAAAGAAAAAAGAGTTCTGAAATTATAGTGGTGAATGTCAAAATTAAACATTAGCATTAAACGTGTTAACATTAAGTTTGAACCTTTTCTTCTGCTGGGAACTGCAATGTTCTGTAGCTTTCTGAACTGAGCACAAGTGCCCAAACCTGAGATACCAGCAAATGTGCTTTCTCTGACATAGGAACTAGAGAAAATGGTCATTGTGTATGAAGGAGAGCCTGAGGGAGCTGAGGGCTCTGGAGCTTGGAGAGGAGGAGCCTGAGAGGTGAGCTCATTGCTGGTGATCAAGATGTGCAGGGTGAGTGCCCAGAGGCTGGAGCCAGGCTCTGCTCCTGCTCTGGCAGGGGGTTGGACTGGATGAGCTTTGGAGGTCCCTTCCAGCCCCTAACATTCTGTGAAATGTTTGACAGGCTGTTGTGGTTCTGCTAAAGATGGCAGAGAAGTATGATTTACAGGTAGAAATAATGCATTTGCTTGGATCAGAAGGCATAGGTGGAAGAAATCTGTGAGCCTTTGGCTGTATAAGACCTTGCTCAGGTAAGAAACAGAAAGAAGAGAACACCACAGATTGAAGACAGTAGCTGTGAATTTAATTCAATCTGGACAACTCAGAGAAAAGGATTCTTCCTACCTGTGGTGCAAAGCATGTTGTTGTGATGGATCACATTGTTTGAGCTGGAGGAAGCAAGCCCTAGGCTGGCACAAACTGCTGATGTTCATATTTCCCTTCAAGTCTACAGGTGTACTAGGAGCAATGCCTGGTAGTCTTGGCACCTGGCCAATTATTTGGTCACCATGCTAGAATTCCTTTTACTGCTTGTTGACAAGCATCTGTTAAAATTTAAGTATTGGTTTATTACTTCTTTGTCCTCAAGGACTCTTTAGAGTTTCATTTTTTTAAAGCTTCTTTCCTTTCCTTCCCTTCCTCTTTCCCTCCCCTCCTTCCTCTTAGCTTACATCTCACTCTCATTTTTCTATGTTAATCAGAGAGTTCTCTTTTCTGTGGCAAAATGTCAGGAAATTTAACAGAATAGAATAGAATAGAATAGAATAGAATAGACCATGTTGGAAGAGAACTTCAAGATCATTGCGTACAACCTATCACCCAACAATACAATACAATACAATACAATACAATACAATACACCAGGTTGGAAGAGACCTTCAAGATCATCGCGTCCAACCTATCAGCCAATCCAACACCACCTAATCAACTACACCATGGCACCAAGCACCCCAGCAAGGCTCCTCCTGAACACCTCCAGTGACGGTGACTCCACCACCTCCACGGGCAGCACATTCCAATGGGCAATCACTCTCTCTGTGTAGAACTTCCTCCTAACATCCAGCCTAAACCTGCTCTGGTGCAGCTTTGAGACTGTGTCCTCTTGTTCTGGTGCTGCTTACCTGGGAGAAGAGACCAACCCCCACCTGCCTACAACATCGCTTCAGGGAGTTGTAGAGAGCAAGAAGGTCTCCCCTGAGCCTCCTCTTCTCCAGGCTAAGCAACCCCAGCTCCCTCAGCCTCTCCTCACAGGGCTGTGTTCCAGACCCCTCCTCAGCTTTGTTGCCCTTCTCTGGACACGTTCCAGCAAGTCAACCTCCTTCCTAAACTGAGGGGCCCAGAACTGGACACAGGACTCAAGGTGCGGCCTAACCAGTGCAGTGTACAGGGGCAGAATGACCTCCCTGCTCCTGCTGGCCACACTGTTCCTGATGCAGGCCAGGATGCCATTGGCCCTCTTGACTGCCTGGGCACACTGCAGGCTCATGTTCAGCCTACTATCAACCAGTACCCCCAAGTCCCTCTCTGCCTGGCCGCTCTCCAGCCACTCTGACCCCAGCCTGTAGCACTGCCTGGGGTTGCTGTGGCCAATGTGCAGAACCTGGCACTTGGATGTGTTAAATCTCATGCCGTTGGCCTCTGCCCATCTGTCCAGCCTGTCGAGGTCCCTCTGCAAAGCCTCTCTGCCCTCCAGCAGATCAACTCCTGCCCCCAGCTTGGTGTCATCTGCAAATTTACTGATGATGGACTCAATGCCCTCATCCAGATCATCAGTAAAGATGTTGAAGAGCATGGGGCCCAGCACCGATCCCTGGGGCACACCACTAGTGACTGGCCGCCAGCTGGCTGTGGCACCATTCACCACCACTCTCTGGGCTCGGCCCTCCAGCCAGTTCCTAACCCAAAGCAGTGTGCTCCTGTCCAGGCCATGTGCCAGTACAAGCTCCCCCAGATGTCGTATCTCATGCGTGGTATGGAGAACAGAAGTGAAGAAATTCTCTGTATGCATTATAGTGGGAAACAGTGAAAAGGAAAGCCTTCAGCAGCTGATGACATTTATTTAATACAGCTGCTGAAATCAGGCACTCATTTTGCAGCTGTAGTTCCGAGGTGGCCAGGAGATCTTCTGTAAAGGGCCAGCAGTTGAATAACTCTATTTTTTTAGAAAATGGAAATGCTACTAACTGGAGGAGAACAGAGATGCATTAGGACAGCTAAGAGCACCTGAGCGATTCACAGTGGGTGGCAGAGGGCAGAAAACAATGGAAAAGAGAAGATCTGCCATGCCTGTGTTTGATTTCTGTAAATCATAAAATGTACAACAGCATTCTAAGTGTGATATCCCAGTAAATCAGATGAAGGGATGAACCAAAACACATAGAAAATGTGTACAATACCCATAGCTCTTTATGTGAAACTGAGGATTCAAACCACTATTATCTGTGTGCTTAAGAAAAGTTTCGCAGGAGTTTGTGACTGGTGAGTGGTAGAACACCTATGTCTGTACATAAAGCAGTTGGAGGAGAGGATTCTTCACAGCCTGTTGTAAAGATAATATATTGCTGAACTGATTAAGGGAGTGGAGCATCTCTTGTATGAGGGAAGGCTCAGAGACATGGGGCTGTTTAGTCTGGAGAAGACTGAGGAGGGGGTCCTATTACTGTTTCCAAATATCTGAAGGGTGGGTTTCAAGAGGAAGGGGCCAGGCTCTTCCCACTGGTGCCCTGTGATAGGATAAGGGGCAATGGATACAAACTGGAACACAGAAAATTCCACCTCAACACAAGAAAAAGCTTTGTTGTGAGGGTGATGGATCACTGGAGCAGGCTGCCCAGAGAGGTTGTAGAGTCTCATTCTCTAGAGATTTTCAAAGCCCTCCTGAATGTGTTCCTGTCTGGGCCTGTCCTAGCTGATCCTGCTCTGGCAGGGGGGTTGGACTGGATGATCTCTGAAGATGCCTTCCAACCCCTACCATTCTATGATTCTATGTACTGGGAGCAGGAAGTGCACTGAGCTCTCTGCCTTTCTTCCAATTCACATCGTCTAAAAATAAGGCTGTACAAGTCGGTCTGGGCTTCCCTCCCTTGAAGGGACTTCAATTTTGCAGATTTATCAATAAACATAAGCTCTGCATTTACAAGGTGGCAGAGTTACTACCTATTCCCTTTTATATTCATCCTTGTCGCTGTGTGTGTGTGTTGTGTGCATGCCTTTCTTGCAATGGTGGTTGTGAGGATGACATGCTCTGGAACAGCATCATGAGACATGCTGAGACTCCTGGGGTCCTTCTTCAGTTCTTCAGATCCTGATTGCCTTTCTCTTTGCATGTGAACTTGAAACTATTGCAAATGTTTGAAAGCTTTAGGCTTTTCTCTCATCAGATCAGTAGAGTACCACTGAGTGTTGTTTCATTACACTCATGGCCTCTAATCAACACTGACTCTGAAGGGAAAACAGATGGAATTTGTTTGCTTGTGAATTGTGCAAAATTATAGTTTATTAGATTCCTGAATTTTACAGGCAAATGAGCTAATGACTAGGGGGGTGGGCTGGGTACTACACAGTGCGTAGCTGCATAGATGGGCTACCATTGCTTCAGTGTGCTAACCGTGCTTTCAAGCACACCTGTACTCCACTGTGGTTTTCAGCTGGAAAATCTGCCATCTGCAATAGACCAGGTTTTGAACAACTAAAAGGATGGCCAGAAATGTAGTTCAAAATGCTCTTGCCTCAGCAACAAAAGAATGCACTTTGCCATGGTACTTGACATGAGTTGAGAAATGTAAGGATAATTAGAAAGTAAGGGTTTCACGTTGCATGTTCATGGATGATGAAAGCTGAAAATAAGGGAAATATGTGAAGTGTATTGGCACCACTTTAGATTCTGCACATTGCATATAATCAGAACCTGATTAGGCTTGAAATGGCTTTTTGTTGGAAAGCCTTATTTTACTGTGTTCTGAGCGACAGAATATGAGTCTCCACTGACTCTTTTTCAATTTGAAGGGAACAAACTGGAAAAGATAAGCAGCAGATCACAGGTGTGTTATTTGGTTATTGCCTAACTTCATATTATTCACAGACAGGAGATGAGATTTTCATCTTACTTGTTTTGTTTGTTTTTCTTTTATAGCTGGACAGAGTTTGATGGAAAATTCTTTTAAAAAGCAACTTCCCTTTTGATTTTGAAAGATACTGCACTGACCTAGTTTCATAATACCAGCTCCAAAACAAGAGAAACTGTGTTGCAAGGTAGCTGGTAGTGTAACAAAATACAATAATTAAGGTGGGAGAATTAATCTTTGAAGTTAATTTGAGCTTTCTTGTAAGAACGAGGAGATTGTGGTCATGTAGGTGACTTACTACAAAGAGTATGTGAAGAGAAATAGGAACGCTGCACATTAGCAAATTAGTATTTAGTGGTTAATTAATTTTATGGCTTTTCTTCTCGGTGTAGGAGAGTCAAAAACTAAAAGATGGGCCAAGGTTTGCCTCTGTATACAGTGGTGCTGGTGCATTAACCTCAGTGTTATTGCAGAGTTGTGACAAATGCTGAGATATGGCTGTTAGCAGACTGAATGAGAGTTTCCTACTCTGTTAAGGGCAAAAGCAGATCCCCTTTGCTGCAGAAACCCAAGACGATGCTACAGCTACCTGTGCCTTATCACCAGGATGGAGGTTATTATGACCAAAGGATACTAGTCATAAGGAAGAATTATATATCCCTTTGTCATTCAGGTCTTCCAAAGTGCTTTAGGAAGCTACCTAGAGCTAAGATGAAAAGCTTTGCTATGAGATGGAGTAAGGATGCTTATGTGTTTCTTTTTCCTGTGGGACGGTGAGCTGGAGGAGAAGACAAATAGCAAGCAGCTTGGGGGAGAGTGGTAACACTGAGCCACTCTGGTAGTTTCAAAAACAGTCAAGGATCTATCTTTCTTCCCTAGCTCTCTAGTCACTGCTTTGTGGTGATTACTGCTTCCTCTTGCTATTTTTATGCCAGGGAGAGTGATTTTATGTGTTGATTTTGGTGCTTTGAAAACATTTATTTTTTCCCCTCTTCAAAAGGGAAGCATTTGACTGTGGATGCTGCAGGATGAATAAGTGATGAGCACTCATGACAGCTGCTCACTCACATTTGTCATCATTATGTAAAACACCGTCTGTCAGGAACGGCACCGTCCGAATGAGAAGCTGAAGAGCTCTGCTGAATGTGAGCCACGAGGCTGGACTGAGCTAGGCTGGAGCTGCAAACATTGCCTGTAGGCTCAGCTTCTTCCTTTCACATTTGTTGCAGCAACTGGCTCTCAGACAGAATTGGTGTGCTTTAGTTGGCTGGCCTGTGTGCCTTGGATCTGGGACCCTGCTCCCAAAAGAACATTCCTCAGTGACAAACTAAGGTAATGGATTCAAACAATGGCACAGAGTCACAGAATTGTTAAGGTTGGGAAAGACCTCTAAGATCATCCAGTCCAACACCACCCTGCCAGCTAAGCCTTGTCCTGAAGGGCTATGGCTACCCATTTCTGGAACACTTCCAGGGATGGTGGCTCCACCACTTCCCTGGGCAGCCTGTTCTAATGCTTGACCATGCCATGGAGGCTTTTCTGTCATTTTCACTCTGAACAGCAGTGCTGTGTTTGGGAGAGAAGCTGAACTACCTCATGATTGCTTTTCCAGCAACACAGCAGGAAAATTTTGCAACCAACAGGCTTTGAAATAAGTAATTAAAGCCTCTTGTGACCAGTCTAAAGGAAAAGAGTAATAACTAATATAAATCAGGATGTCAGTGCTGCTTTCTGCTTTCCAGTGCAGGGTGTTTGTGGACGTTTCTCTGAAGATACAACTATTTTCATCAAACAGAATCACAGAATTTCAGGGGCTGGAGGGGACCCCAATGCCCCTGCCAGAGCAGGATCACCTACACCAGATTACACAGGAATGCATCCAGGTGAGATTTGAATATTTCCAGAGAGGGAGACCCCACACCCCCCACAGGCAGCCTGCTCCAGTGCTCCATCCGCCTCCCAGGGAAAAAGTTTTTCTTCACGTTTATGTGAAACTTCCTATGCCTCAGCTTCCACCACTGCCCCTTGTACTGTCATCGGGCATCACTGAGAAGAGCCTGGCTCCATCCTCTTGGGACTCACCCTTTACATCTTTATAAACATTGATGGGGTCACAATCATGAGGTCTGGTTAGTAAAAGATTGTTTGAAGAAATGACAGATATATATTATTAAAATATAATAATAATATTTAGAAGTTGCTGAACAGTTCCTTTGCTGTTCAGCTGCTTTTTTGCCAGTTTATCTCCTTGTTTTTCTACCACAGCTAAGTTAACACTGGCCTAGACCCAGCAGGGTAATGTTCCGCATTGGCCAGTACAGACTCATACTACGCTGAACTCCAGCTGAGACAGCTCCTGCAGCAGAAGCGATTTGTTTTGTTCACAGGCATTACAGTGCTGTAATTTTCAAAATCTTCAGTCAGAATTATTGATAGACTGTGTTTTGATTAAAAGAAAAATATTCTTGAAGCTTCCACTTTTCCTTTTTTTTGTTTAATTTCATCGTATCCTGTAAATCATCACAGAATGACGACGCCTGCCTCAGTGCTGCTGCAGTTCAGTGCTTGAACAGGGCAGGAGAAAAGCAAAGGCTAAATTTTGTGTACTGTGGAGGTTTACCTCCCCATGTGGACACTGATGCAATGGGAGACAGCTCGCTCTGGCCATTTAAAATGTGATTAGTGCATTTAGTCAACATGTAAATATGAATAGAAAATACCCATCCATATGCAAATATTTGTTGCGTGTGATTTTTCCCCTGGAATAATAAATTAGCCAGTAAGAAGATTCACAGAGTTTTGTGATGTTTATTAGCTACTGTGCACAATATACTTTAGAAAAAACAACAACTCTTCAATTTTATGAAGCAGTATAAAAACCTTTATTTTAATAGTTTGTGGACAGATGTCCCAGATGATTGGTGCAGGAAATAGTAGTTTTAATTTTAATGTGCTTTTCAGCTTTACTTCACCAAATACTCAACAGACCAGAACCAGAAATGGTTTTCATTACAGTTTATGTTTGGTCTCAGCTACCTGGGACTGCAGATTTTGCATTAAGGCATTTGGACGCACAAGGAGAGAAGTGCAGAGTAGGTACAGCTGGCCTTCTGGAGCAGAATGAATTCATGTTTGCTATGGTGCACACAATCAGGTGGTTCCCAGTATCAACAGACAGCACTTCCAGTCGGTGCACCGCAGCCCTTCCTGTGCCGCACACCAGCAAACAGCGACAGATTTCCCCCAAGCCTGGCCTCCTCCTGAACCTTCTCTCCATTATCAGCAGTGACATGGCCTTCCCTTTCCACTCTTGCATTATTTATGTTTTGCTGCCAAGCCTTCTGGTTCTTCTTAATCTTAGTAGACTCTTCTCATCCTTTGCTTTCTCCAGGAGGCAGAAGGCTATAAGTCAGCTATGTTTTCTCTAGTTACGCTTTCTGCAAACTTCTTTTACTCCTTTGCAAACTCAAGAAATCAGCTTCAGGCATAAAGGCTACCTGCACCTTTGTCAGTTTGTCACTTTATACTGACAGCTGATCATGTTGGGTGCGATCTATGGCTACCATGTCCATACTGTTAAGCCCTCTTTAGTTGTGCTGACTTGGGATTGAAGCTCATTCTCAACCTCAAATTCTGTGTTGTCTTTTCTCATTTGGTTTGTTTCAAGGGAGGTAGGTCTCTTACCTTGATGTAGGAGGAGCAAGGCAGGTTTAGGCTAGACATGAAGAAGAAATTATTTACAATGAGAGAGGTAAAATATTTGAACAGGCTGCCCAGGGACATGGTTACACAGTATCACAGTATCACCAAGGTTGGAAGAGACCTCGAAGATCATCGAGTCCAACCTGTCACCACAGACCCCATGACTAGATCATGGCACCAAGTGCTACGTCCAGTCCCCTCTTGAACCCCTCCAGGGATGACGACTCCGCCACCTCCCTGCGCAGCCCAGGGGTGGGACCCCTTCCCTGGAAACATTCAGTGTCAGACTCGACATGGCCCTGGGCAGCCTGATCTAGTTGGAGGTGTCCCTGCTCACTGCAGGAGGGTTGAACAAGATGACCTTTGGGGGTCCCTTCCAACCCCATGCAATCTGTGAATCTGTGAACTCCAAGTGCTTTTCACTGTTTGTCTGGTTCATAAGAAACCTTCAACCAAAACAGAAGGATGATGATTCAGACTTTGTGCAATCTTCCTAAAATGTCCAGATTATTTCTGGCCTGTTCAAAGCATTTATCACTTGCTGGGAAACAGCTGAGATAGACGTGTGAGCCATTTGTGATCTGCTAACGTAGTTAGTTATCCTTGTGTGCCAAATATGCAAGTACCTTCCCTGCAAATGATTTTGTCACATTTATAGTTAGGGGAAAAAATAACATTTCCAGTACTTTTCCAGTAGTTAAAATAAACCAGTGGTGTTTTGTTCCAACACTTAGAGTGGAGCAGCTTCTTCTCTTGTGTTGAGTTTGTTTTCTTCTTGTTATTTTCCCTTTTAATTTTCACCTGTGAAAGGATTTATAGCGTTTGTTGAATCCTTCTGTAACACAGCATGTTTGGCCTGGCTCTGGGAAATTTCTAACCACGCCTTTGCTGCTAAGATAAAGTAAGCAAGGGGGGAAATGGAAAACTGCTCTGTGGAAATGAACCCTGTTACAACTTTGGGGGAATGACACTGTAACTAAAGCTGAGACAGACATTTTATTCAGATTCCTTCTCTTCAGCTCTGCATAACATATTGAAAATTATGTTGTCATAATTTATCACATTAAACCCTTTAACAGGCAGTTTGTGGAGTCAGTTTGTACTTAATTCTGAGGGAAAAATAGAGTTTCTGCTTCATAGACTCAGACTTCTGTAAACTTTTGCACATTTTTTGTGTCAACCCCCACTTATCCTATTTCCACAGATGTTACTGTATGGTAGAATTCTGTTCTTTGCCTTAAAAGACAGACATTTGGAGTTTGGATTTTGACAGTTATACATATGTTGTTCTGTAATGATAAATGGATCCATGTTGCAGGAGCGGTGGGAAGTGGGAAGGGAGCAAACAGAAAGAAAGAAAGAAAGAAAGAAAAAAGAGTCTATTGGCTAGGTTTCAAATTCCTGTACTGCACCTATGACTCAAGCACCTCGAGACCTGCATTTGGGAAATTGGAGGGGGGAAAGCATAGAAAGAAAAGCCAAAAGAATCGGTGCGAATATGAGCATACCTGCTCGCCTTTCCACCCCCCTCAGGTGTAGTATTTACCTCTGTAATGGAAACGCCGTGAGACGAGGCATTGCCGTTGAGTTTGCCAGCAGGGGAATACTTGGGAAGAAGAATTGCTGTTTTCCTTCTTTCCTCTGCGGTTCAGTTCCAGTAAGTCAATGACATGGCAGTTCTCATTCTCAGCTTCTCCAGCCCTCTCGTAGAGCTGCTATTATTGCTATTATTAATTATTGTCTAATTAGGAAAAAATAGACTACACAGACAAAATATAGAACAGAAGATTTGAAGATTGACCCAGACATAGTCCATAATTAGCTGTTCCCCCTTTCTGGTTCAAAAATGCCTCCCTTGTTTTTAAGGTGTTTGTTTGTTTTTTATTGATACCTTTCTTGATGCCTTCTTTCCATCTACAGCAGATGTTAGTTTTTCTGAGCACGGTGAGAATCAAAGTCACCCAGACCTGTAATCTTCGCTTTTGTCACCTGTTGTTTTTCATTACAGTTGCTTATATTTTTGTCCTCTATACCAGTATGTACTAAACTCATTCACAGTGTGCAGCAGGGGAAATTTATTAGGCAGATCCCTGTACCTAGTGAAGGAGAACTGTTTTGCAAAAGGTTTTTGCTTCAATAAGTAGAAAATGTTAAACAGGACAAATAATAATTTTCATGTATGCACACAAAAAGTACACAATATTTACAAAGCTGAAAATACAAATCTTTGAAGAATCTGACATTTCAAAAAGAAGTATGAATTTTGTGATGGGGAGAAAAGAAGACCCAGGGGAGACCTAATAGTAACCTTCCAGTACCTACAAGCAAGCTGGAGAGGAAAGGGACTGTTTACAAAGTCCTGTAGTGGTAGGATGAGGGGCAAAATGTTTTGAAATTAGAGAAGAGTAGATTGGGGTTAGATGTTGCAAGGAAGTTCTTGACTATGAGGGTGGTGGACCACTGGAACAGGCTGTCCAGCAGGGTGGTTGAGGCCCTTTCCCTGGAGATATTCAAGGTGAGGCTCAACAGGGCTTTGGGCAACCTGATCTAGTTGGGGATGTCCCTGCTGACTGCAGGGGGGTTGGACTGGACGAGCTTTGGAGGTCCCTTCCAACCCAAACCATTCTATGGTAAGTGAGAGGTTTTTGTTTTTGACAGGAAAATTAACAAATGCTGTTTTGTTGGTGTAGGGTCAGGATTCCCAGCTATAAAAAGCATGGAACTGGTAGTATGAAACCCTCTTCAAAGTGGCTGATAAAATCTGCCCAAGCAGGTAAGTGATATCTAATGTTAAATTTCAAACCCTTTGATGCAAGCCATGTAGGATGAACTAAAGTCCTTTCAGATGAGGAGAATGCTGACTTTCTGCCCTGTCTCCTGAATCCATGCAGAGAGTTTAACCATGAGCTTTTGGGTGTGAATATTTATAGTATGGGTAAAATAAGGAAACTACTTCTCCCCACCCCCCACCCTGTGGCTACATTTAATGCCTTTTAAAATGTACTTTTGTTAGCAGCAAGAAAAATGAGAACTACCACAAAGTTCTACACACCTGAAAATGTAAGGCTTTAATTCATTCTTATTTTTAGGGAGAGCTTCCCCAGTGTAAGTGCTGAGCTGGAGAGCAAGGCTGGTCACATACCTAGGCAGCAACTCTTAACAAGCTCAGATTAGCAAAGGGTGATCTCTTGTCATCATCTGGTCTGTAAGATGAAATTTATTAGACCTTGACAAGGTGTTCTAAAAGATGCCTGTACATAACAGCAGATAAGCTATTTTCACTTTTTGGTGTTGGAGATGCACTGAGATGTCTAAGATTGCTCAGAGATGACTATTGATAGAACCATGCACAAAGAAGGTCTTCTGTGATGCTTCAAAGGGATGAACAAAGCCTAGAGGGATCTTCAGACTTACTGCTGTGTCTGACTGCAGAAGTCAGTCATGAAACTTGCACACTTCAAAATCAGGGAATACGAAAGTTACAGCATCCCAGACATCTTGACATTCTAATTGTCCATTGCAATGCATTTAATTGTTTGGTTTCATAGACTCATAGAATAAATCAATAAGGTTGGAAAATACCTCAGAGATCATCAAGTCCAACTTATCACCCAACACCTCATGACTGACTAAACCACGGTTCAAGTGCCACATCCAAACCCCTCTTGAGCACCTCCAGGGACGGTGACTCCACCACCTCCCTGGGCAGCACATCCCAATGGCAAATGACTCTCTGTGAAGAACTTTCTCCTCACCTCCAGCCTAAACCTCCCCTGGCACAGCTTGAGACTGTGTCCTCTTGTTCTGGTGATGGTTACCTGGGAGAAGAGACCAACCCCCACCTGGCTACAACCTCCCTTCAGGGTGTTGTAGACAGCAAGAAGGTCTCTCCTGAGCCTCCTCTTCTCCAGGCTAAGCAACCCGAGCTCCCTCAGCCTCTCCTCACAGGGGTTGTGCTCAAGACCCCTCCCCAGCCTCATTGCCCTACTCTGGACACATGTGTCTCAATGTCCTTCTTAAATTGAGGAGCCCAGAACTGGACACAGGACTCAAGGTGTGGCCTAACCAGTGCAGTGTACAGGGGCAGAATGACCTCCCTGCTCCTGCTGGCCACACTGTTCCTGATGCAGGCCAGGATGCCATTGGCCTTCTTGGCCACCTGGACACACTGCTGGCTCATGTTCACCCTACTAGCAACCAGTACCCCCAGGTGCCTCTCTGCCTGGCTGCTCTCCAGCCACTCTGACCCCAGCCTGTAGCACTGCCTGGGGTTGCTGTGGCCAATGTGCAGAACCCAGCACTTGGATGTGTTCAATCTCCTGCCCTTGGCCTCTGCCCATCTGTCCAGCCTGTCGAGGTCCCTCTGCAGAGCCTCTCTGCCCTCCAGCAGATCAACTCCTGCCCCCAGCTTGGTGTCACCTGCACATTTACTGATGATGGACTCAATGCCCTCATCCAGATCATCAATACAGATGTTGAAGAGCATGGGGCCCAGCACTGATCCCTGGGGCACACCACTAGTGACAGGCTGCCAGCTGGCTGTGGCACCATTCACCACCACTCTCTGGGCTCAGCCTCCAGCCAGTTCCTAACCCAGCTCAGAGTGCTCCTGTCCAAGCCAGGGGCTGACAGCTTGGCCAGGAGTTTGCTATAGGGGATGGTGTCAAAGGCCTTGCTGAGGTCCGGGCATACTACATCCACAGCCTGCCCCACATCCACCAGGCAGTCAACTGAGCATAGAAGGAGATCAGGTTGGTCAGGCAGGACCTGCCCTTCCTAAAGCCATGCTGGCTGGGCCTGATCCCTTGGCCATCCTGTAAGTGCTGTGTGATCACACTCAAGATGACCTGTTCCATGATCTTGCCTGGCACTGAGGTCAGGCTGACAGGTCTGGCTCCCTGGCTCCTCCTTCCAGCCCTTCTTGTGGATGGGCACCACGTTGGCAGCTTCCAGTCTTCTGAGACCTCTCCAGTGAGCCAGGACTGGTGAAAAATGATGGAGAGCGGCTTGGCCAGCTCATCTGCCAGCTCTCTCAGCACCCTAGGATGGATCCCACCCAGTCCCATGGACTTGTGACTGTCCAAGTGGCTCAGCAAGTCTCTAACGACTTCCTCGTGGATTTCAGGGAGATTATACTCCTCTCTGATGCCATCTACTAGTTCAGGAGGCCAGTTATCTTGAAGTCCTCCTGCCTTAAATTTGGAAATGGAGGCAAAGAAGGTATTTGGTACCTCTTCCTTTTCCTCATCTTCAGTTACAATGTTCCCCTCCAGGTGAAACAAAGATTGGAGGTTCTTTTGCCCCTCTTTTTAGCATTAATATATCTATAAAAATGCTTTTATTGTCCTTCACAGAAGTGGCTGTCTTGAGTTCTAACTGGTCTTTGGCCTCTCTAATTTTTCTCCTAGATGATGTAACAACATCCTTAGACATATCACGAGTTGCCTCCCCCTCTTTCCCAAGGCCACACACCCTCTTTTTTCCTTTTCCTTTAGAATTCCTGCCTTTAATGACCTTGTCTATTAAAGATCTCTCTTGTCTCTCAAAGTAAGCCTCTGTCTCAAATGCTTCCATGATACTTAATTTATCAGGTTTATGGCATGCTGATGTAGCTGAAAGACAACTCAGCCATGAACAGCACCATGTCTACCAATATCTAAATATAATCTATCAAACACATATCTTTGAAAGTATATACCTGTAAAAATGTGTGATGAGTCTTAACTCCATGTATCTAAGTTGAAATGCTCCTCTGGAGTGCATGAGGTGAGGTGAAAACATAATTCTCAGGACTGTTATAGGTTTAAGTTCATGAGTATCAACTTGTTCTTTGCTTTATGAAGTCTGAGGTTAGAGCAGCTACATCCAGAACACTTTGCAAATGATGGAAGTTATATGTTTGAAAAAGTATTTTGGAAGAAAAAGAAGATGTCTTGGGATTACAGCAAAGAGAGAAAATAGAATAGAATAGAATAGAATAGAATAGAATAGAATAGAATAGAATAGAATAGAATAGAATAGACCAGACCAGGTTGGATGAGACCTTCAAGTTCGTCATGTCCAGCCTATCATCCAACACCACCTCATCAACTGAACCATGCAGCCAAGCCCCCCATCAAGTCTCCTGAACACCTCCAGTGATGGTGACTCCACCACCTCCCCGGGCAGCACGTTCCAATGGGCAATCACTCTCTGTGTGGAATTCCTTCCTAACATCCAGCCTGAACCTCCCCTGGCACAGCCTGAGACTGTGTTCTCTAAAAAAAAAACAAGCCAGGGCTAGTCTTCATTTCCAGCTTTGGCAGAAGCTTCAGGAAATCATTTACATGGCTTTGTTTCCATGCCTGTAAGAGGTCGTGATAAAGGTGTACAGTAAAGCTCAGCTAATTCAAGGCTGCACAGCACTTAGGGAATTGTGGGTGTGTCAGATGGAAGCAAATGCTCCTTATTTCAATATGAGAATTTACTATTTGAGTGCCATGATGCTTCTGTTTTTGCCTAGGACATAAAGCACAGTAATGAGCAGCTCGTGTGTATCTGAGCAATAACATTGTACGGAGGGGAGAAGGGCTAGAAATTAATCTCATTTTCATGTCATACAAGAGAGGCCGCTCTGAGAGTCTCTCTTTAATTTATTCCAACTCTGAAATAAATCTGAATTTCTCTTAGGACTGTGCAACAGCAGTAATTCTCAACATTACCCAAGAAACCAGATGTAATCAGAGCTTTTTCAAATGAAACAAAATCACGAGAACTTGACTACTTGAACTCAAAAAGCTTATTGGGAACCCTCTGAGTTCAACTAAGTTTGCATAGGTTTTTGATGGGTAGTCTGTTCCCTTTCAGTTCATCCTACTTATTCGATTGTAGAAGTGCTTTGCAAGTTCTCCAAATGTTCTCTTTGGGGAAGTAGGAAATTGAAGTTCTTTGGAGGTACTTTGGTTGAGATGGTTGAAATAAAGTGCATCTGGCTTTGAAATCTGTGTCTAGTTTAACTCTGCATTAGGGTGTGGGTTGGAAAGTAAATATCTTCCAACAGAACTGCCTTCAATTAAGTAAGTTTTCTGTTGGAAAACAATTTATGTTTTAAAATATCCATCACATTAAGACTGAGCATACTACTGTTTTTTACTGACTCTGGGTTAGAAATTTTAATGTCCTGTGGTGAAATATTTAGGAGCCAGTCTGTGCAAATGAAACAGGCAGTAAAAAATATGTGAATAATGAATTAATGAGGTGCATCTTACTAACTGAAATGCTTCCAAGCATTCATTGCCTTAGTGAAAAGATAATTAAATGCTGAGAATATTTTCCTGGTGGAAAATCGGCCAGTAGGAAGATACTGCACTTGCCTCGAGGAGCCTCCCAGGGGGCATACTCAACGGGGGTAAGGCCGAAGCCAAATATGTTCTACATCTATGAAAAAATATTGAAAATATCAGGATTAACCTTCTAATTACATGATAAGCTTTTATCAGCTCGGCAAATAGGAAGTGTTCTCCCTAACAGGAGGTTTTGTACAGCTACTCATTTTGGTATGCTAAGACATACAGGTACGTAATGCAGGTAAAAGGAAGATGTTCTTTGAGATCCAGAAGGAAACTCCTTCAACATTTCTTTTCAAATCTGCAAGAACTGAAGGTACTTGATTGCAGGGTAGACTAGACTAGACTAGACTAGAATTAACCAGGTTGGAAAAGACCTTCGAGATCACCAAGTCAAACCTATCACCAAGCACCATCTAATCAACTAAACCATGGCACCAAGTGCCTCATCCAGTCTCTTCCTAAATGCCTCCAGTAATGGGGACTCCACCACCTCCCTGGGCAGCACATTTAAAATGGCCAATCTCTCTTTCTGGGAAGAACCTCTTCCTAACATCCAGCCTAAACCCCCCCTGGTGCAGCTTGAGACTGTGTCCTCTTGTTCTGGTGCTGGGTGCCTGGGAGAAGAGACCAACCCCCACCTGCCTACAACATCGCTTCAGGGAGGTGTAGAGAGCAAGAAGGTCTCCTCTGAGCCTCCTTTTCTCTAGGCTAAGCAACCCCAGCTCCCTCAGCCTCTCCTCACAGGGCTGTGCTCAAGACCCCTCCCCAGCTTTGTTGCCCTTCTCTGGACACCTTCCAGCATCTCAACATCTTTCCTAAACTGAGGAGCCCAGAACTGGACACAAGACTCAAGGTGTGGCCTAACCAGTGATGAGTACAGGAGCAGAATGACCTCCCTGCTCCTGCTGGCCTCACTGTTCCTGATGCAGGCCAGGATGCCATTGGCCTTCTTGGCCACCTGGACACACTGCTGGCTCATGTTCACCCTACTAGCAACCAGCACCCCCAGGTCCCTCTCTGCCTGGCTGCTCTCCAGCCACTCTGACCCCAGCCTGTAGCACTGCCTGGGGTTGCTGTGGCCAATGTGCAGAACCCAGCACTTGGAAGTTTTCAATCTCCTGCCCTTGGCCTCTGCCCATCTGTCCAGCCTGTCGAGGTCCCTCTGCAGAGCTCTTCTACTCTCTAACAGATCAACACCTGCTCCCAGCTTGGTGTCATCTGCAAAATTACTGATGATGGACTCAATGCCCTCATCCAGATCATCAATAAAGATGTTGAAGAGCATGGGGCCCAGCACTGATCCCTGGGGCACACCACTAGTGCCTGGCTGCCAGCTGGATGTGGCACCATTCACCACCACTCTCTGGGCTCAGCCTCCAGCCAGTTCCTAACCCAGCTCAGAGTGCTGCTGTTCAAGCCAGGGGCTTCCAGCTTGGCCAGGAGTTTGCTGTGGGGGACGGTGTCAAAGGGCTTGCTGAAGCTGTAGAATCAGAGAATCAACAAGGTTGGAAATGACCACAAAAATCATCAAGTCCAACCTGTCACTCAAGACCTCATGACTAGTAGCCCATGGCACCAAGTGCATGTCCAATCCCTTCTTGAATGCCTCCAGGAATGGTGACTTCACCATCTGGCAGCACTTCCCAATGGTGAATGACTCTCTTAGTGAAGAACTTTCTCCTCAACTTGAGCCTAAACTTTCCCTGGCACAGCTTGAGACTCTTCCCATGTTCTGGTGCTGGTTGCCTGGGAGAAGAGACCCCCCCTCCTGGCTTCAAACACACTTCAGGTAGCTGTAGACTGCAGTAAGGTCCAGGCAGACTACATCAACAGCCTGCCCCACATCCACCAGGCAGTCAACTGGGCATAGAAGATCAGGTGAGGCAGGACCTGCCCTTCGTAAATCCATGCTGACTGGGCCCGATCCCTTGGCCATCCTGTAAGTGCTGCGTGATCGCACTCCAGATGAGCTGTTCCATGATCTTGCCTGGCACTGAGGTCAGGCTGACAGGCCTATCATTCCCTGGCTCCTCCAAACGGCCCTTCTTTTGGATGGGCACCACGCTGGCAGCTTCCAGTCTTCTGGGACCTCTCCAGTGAGCTGTTGGAAAATGATGGAGAGCAGCTTGGCAGCTCATCTGCCAGCTTTCTCAGCACCCTAGTGTGACCGGTTTAGGCTGTGCCTTTAAGAAAAGAGACAGTTGCTGATCCCGTCTGGTCCCATGGACTTGTGGGGATCCAAGCAACTGGGGAGATCTCTAATATCTTCCTCCTGGAACACAGGGGAGCTATACTGATCCCTGCCTCCATCTGCCAGCTCAGGAGGCCACTTCCTTCTGCAAGGAAAAAGGGAGGTTGGCCTGCTGAGAGCATCATAATGGCAGCTGTGGGCAAGGTGTAAATAATTCTTCCTGGTGAACTGGGTAGGTGTCTCAGACTATGCTGATGCTGAACAATTTTTACCTGAAGAGCCTAGATCTGCCAAATCCTCTCAGGACTTGCAGCTTTGCATGCCTGGCTTTCCTTCTTTGGGAAACCATCCAGAGGAGGGTGCAGAGGGAGCCATTGCATATCTGGGTCTTGACCACAGCAGAGTTTCAGGACGGTCAAACCAAATTCCTGGACCTGTGAGCTCAGAAAATTCCCAAGTTCAGCGACAACTTTATTGTGCAGGAGGCTTTCAATCAGATGGAGAGTGCTGCTTCTGGAATACACTACTGCCTTACAAACCAAACCAGATTGTTTTTTCTTATAAAAGTACCCAAACATTTTAGTTGTTAGGATTTACTTTTATGAAACGTTTCTGAGGCCTGATATTTAGCTGAACTGAAGTCTACTGAAAAAGGGGACAACTGAGTGCTCTCTTGAAGTCCCTTAAGCAAATGTTAATTGTCTGCACTTGATAAGGACAATAAGTGCTAAAGGGGAGATGTGCCTACAACCTTTGTGGTGGCAAACCTAAGATTGACTGGAACACAAGGGAGGTAACCCTTGGCTACAGTTGGACTCAAAGTGAGATGTTCTCTGCGAAAATATGAGCTTAAAGCAAAAACACACGATGGCTGGGAATCTCTGCTAGCCTGAAAATCTTTGCAATAAGAAAACAAGGACTGGCAGGACAGTGCTACTTTTAGCAGGAGTTCTGCTCCGAGGCTCGGGCTTGAGCTATATATGGTAGCTGTGGCTTTCACTCTGTTCTGTAGATTTCATTTTACTGAACTGCGAATAACTTTTTAATGTTTCTGAGGCTGTCTACGATGCCAAATAATTAGTTCACCTTCAGATAAGCCTATAGACTGTCTAAGTTCCATGAGACAGGTTTACTGCATCTTAAATAGATAAGCATTGATACTACATTGAGAAGACCCGTTAACAATGTGTGCTCTTACATCACAATTTGCATTTCATCTGCTTTTATTCCAAAGAAAACACTTTCTAGACTAATTTCTATTAATTATTTAATTGAGGATGTATTACTATCTATGTGCTTCTCTCTGCAGGCTCGATCAGTCTCAGGCCTTTTGAAACACAGCTGGCATGTGGTTGGAGCAGAGTGCTGGTGCAAACCCAAGCACCAGCCAGGTAGCCTGAGGAGATGTAGGGACTGAGGCGGCAGTAATGCTTACGACCAGTTTAGGGGAATAGTTAAATGATAGTTTTACTCACAGACCATGAAAATGGCTGCTTCAGTTTTGTGGATGCTCCTGGTTTCCATGGGTCCAGCTATTAGCTGGCCAGCGAGAAAAATCACTACGAAAATGCACAGGGTGTGAGTAATCTTGGATGAGTTTGGTGACAATGCCTCTACTCCCTAGGCAAAATCCTGCAGGAGTTAGCAAATCATTTCCTTCCCTCACTCCAGTCTAAAACATGTGCTGTGCAAAATGTCAGGACCATGAACATTTCCATGTGTTCACAAGTATTTTGCTTCTTTGAGAAACAAACATGCAGTGTATCCAACAAGAAGCTACATTTGGTCTTTGAGATCCCATGTGTACTTTGCCTCCTCAGTGTGACATAATAAAGGAATCACTGACCTTCAGTCATTTATTTGCAGACTAACATAAGAATGTGGAGACCATTCCATGCTCACTTACTGAGTTTGGAGCATTTCACCCTCAGCTGCAATGCAGAAGGCCTGTGTATGTTAATGCATCTCGTTTATCACCTGTATAATCAGCAGTTCTTTCCAGTACGTATATTGCCTGCTGGTTGTCAGTATTTGTATTGCATTTTCCTGCAAGGGAGACAGAGAAAAACCTCTGCAGTGGATGAAGTTAAACTACTTTGGACCCAGAGTATGCTTTGCCCTTTTCAATGTTTCTTGGAGTGCCAGTTAATCTGTGAGTTTTTACCCTGGAGCCACTTCACTTTTTCCCCTCATGTCTGCTTCTTTTGGCACTTGTCTTTATGTAGCTTTCATGCACAGAAAAGGACATTTCCAACAAAGATTCCAGCTTCTCCTGGCTTTTCTCTGTAGAACTGAATACATTAAGCAGTTTACATGTTACAGGTCCATTTTCTCAAGCCCATCTGGGCTGCAAAAGCAGAGGAAGATCTTTATTTTGAGCTCAGATGCTGTGCCTTTTAAGAATGTTTATTTATCTCCACTATCTATGAAGGTAACCTGGATATAGATGTCTACAGTACAGGCACTTACATTTGATTATTAATGCCTACACAATGCACTGTATGCTCGCTGTCTTTTCATATAAAACAGCCCAGTGATCCAGAGGAACTGGGAAATCAGTCATCAGAATAAAGAGGAGAGTATTTTTTCCCATATTGACTATTCTAGTGTCATTTGAGGATAGTACATTCTATGATTCTATGATTGGTGAATTCTAAAGATGAAAAGGAAGCAACTGGTTGTCAGGATCTGTTGGTTAAATGCTGTATTAGAGCACTATCCAAAGTCCTGCTTTATGTGACTGCAGAGAAAGCTGAGTTGTATGTAGCTGGGAGAAGGGCAGCTGTCCACAGAGCTGGCATTCATGTAAATCACAGCAGCATGGAATCACAGAATAGTCAGGGTTCGAAGGGACCTCTGGAAATATCCTAGTGCAGCCTCCCTGCTAAACCCAGGTGTGCCTAGATCAAGTTGCACAGAAATGCACCCAGGCAGGTTTTGAAAGTCTTTAGAGAAGGAGACTCCACAACGTCTCTGGGAAGCCTGTTCCATTTCTCACTCACCCTTAAAGTGAATAAGTTTCTCCATAAATTCCAGTGAAACTGCCTGTATTTTACTTTGTACCCCTTGTCCTATCACTAGCCACCACTGAAGAGAGCCAAGCCCCATTTTCATGACCTCCGCACTTTAGATATTTATATGCATTTATAAAGTCCTCTCTGAATCTTCTCTTTCCCAGGCTAAAGAGTCCCAGGTCTCTCAGCCTCTCCTCATAAGACAGATGATGCTCCAGTCCCCTAATCAACCTCATGGCCCTCTGTTGACTGTCTCCAGTAGTTCCCTGTCCCTGTTGAACTGGGGAGTCCAGAGCTGGACACAATATTGCAGGTGCAACCTCAGCAGGGCAGAGAGAGGGGCGGGAAAGCCTCCCTTGACCTGCTGGTCACACTCTTCTTAATACATCCCAGAACAGCATCAGTCTTCTTGGCCATGAGTTTTAGGGATCTGTTTTCAGGATGAGCAGGGAGAAGCCAAATTCCTGGGTTTGTGTGTGTTAGCTGATTGAAACTTCAAGGAATGTTGTCCACATCAGGGAGTGAATGCTTGTGTGTCTGTATACATGAACTCTATAGAACGGTTGTATTTGTACTTAGGGCACGTGAATCCCCAGGTGTGTGCGAACTTAGCTATGTCATTTTAGTGTACATATATATTTCTCTCTCTAGAAAGAGTCAGCTACTGTATAACTGTTTTATTTTCACATGAGCCACATATTCTACTTCCATTCTGCATAAGTAATAAATGTTATGTACCTTTTAAGCACACAGCTACAGGGCTTAGCAGATTAATTGCTATAATGCAGAATGACTCCGCTCTCCCTGAAGATCAAGCTCTGTCAAAATTGCAGCTCATTAGGATTCATTGGTTATCCAAGTTGAGGCAAGTAGAAACAACTATACACAAAGCTCTATTCTTATAATGAATTAACTAAACAGCATTTTCACCAAGCTTATTCAGAATTTTCTTCCACACTTTCATTAAATAGGAAGTTAAATTCTTCATCTAAGATTTGGAAACAATTAAGCCATTACTGATCTCATGGATTGAAATTACATTAGAAACTCTGGGATACAGGGACAGGTTGTTTCAGTGTTTGCGAAATTCTACTCTCATAACACTTGAAGGTTTTAGTACTACCACAATTCAGTTAACAGCACAAGATAGGAATCTTTTAATTTGATGTGTTTAGGATGTGAGTGAAATAATTTATGAGTGGTTCTGGTCTGCTTCTTCTGAATAGGACAAATGTTGTGAGATCTTTGTTAGGAAATGGCCGTTTACTTTTTTCACCTCCACATGCACTTCCCTAGCATCAGACAATAATCTGCATCTCCCTGTGTCAGAAGGGATTGTGCAACTGTAAGGTTCATGTGTTTGCCTCTTGCTGAACAAATGTAATGGAATCGTAGAATTATTTTGCTTGGAAAAGACCTTTAAGATCATCAACACCAACTGTTACATTGTCACTTTCAGGTAGGCTTTTCTTCCTCATGTGAAATAGTTCATATCAATCAGGAAAATAAAAAGTCCTTTTAAATGCAAGCACATTATACACTAAAAAACAAGCAACTGAAATGAATTAAACCCTAGAAATCATGTAGGTAATGATCTAAGTCTACATGTCTTTATATTTGAATGAGTCCTGGTGGTTATGGAAAGATGTTGCAGTTTGGGCTGGGTGCCCTCTGCTACATGAGGTGCTTCCTGTGTCCAGAGGTCCAGCCCAGTGGGTGGACACAGGAAGCCAGGTATTTCTACCAGAATTCTCTGCACCACCACTCTAAGATCCAGTGCGGGGTCTGGCACCTCCTCTTTCTTCCTCGCCGTCACCCGGTAACTGGGGGAGATGTTGTCTCCCGGCCATGGTCCTGGCTAGGCCCAAGGCCACGGGGGATGGGCAGTCTCAGATCTGGCCAGCTGAGACTAGCCTAGCAGTGGGGAGGGGGGAAGAAGGAGCCCTGGGGGTCTTGGATGTACCCCCAGGTGGGGATGGGATCTTTCTGGGTCTGTTTTGGGATTTTTCTTTTGTCACTGCTTCTGGCTCTCTCTGTAAACATTCACTGCTTTTTCATTTAAACTTTCCATCACTTTTGCAATCCGTTTGTCTGAGTTGTTATTTTTGCCCGTGGTGGGGAGGGGGCTGCCTCAACCCACTACATTATTGGTAGCAGAGGATGGTTACGGTGGGGAGGGGGTCTGCCCTCAACCCCTTTGCGTTCCTGGCGAGCCAGCCAGGAGTAGCAGTTTGTTGTTGTGGTCACTCTGCAGATCGGATTGCAAAAGACGGAGAGTTTAAATCTAGTTCTGGGCGTCGGTTTGGGTTTTAGAAGTTGGGGCTCAAGTTTTGTTGCTGGGGCGATTGTGTGAGTTCTTGTGGATTGCAGGGGGACACCTGGTGCGTGGCCGGTGGCACGGAGCCCCCTCCTGCTGTTTTATGCAGGGGTGGTTCTTGACCATCGGAATTGGGGTACCGCTTAAGAACGCGGAACCTGCCCTTCCTCCGCCTTTATTCTCTGCGGAGCGACAGAAGCGGCGGGGAGTGAAGCGGGGGAGGGGCAGCGGCGAGCAGATCAAAGTCAGGTCCGTTCTCGCTGCGGGGATAGAGCCAGCTGTGGCGAGCGGGCGAGCCCAGCTCCCGAAACTCAGGAGGGCGAACGGGGACCCCAGCTGGAAAGCCGTTCTCAAGGGCTCTGAGAACGCGTTTATGGCTTTCGCTGGAGGAGCTGTTTGAATGCCCGAGGGGTGGAGGTGATTTTGATCCTGTACCGCGGCGATAGAGGTGGCCGGAGCCCTGCTGTATGCTCGGGCTGTGGCGGCGGTGGGCTCGGCCGTGCGCTCTGAGTGGCGACGGCAGCCTCCGGCCGTCCACTCGGGCTGTGGCGGCGACGGCCCCGGCCGTGCTCTCGGGCTGTAGCAGGGCCGGCCCTAGTCTCTTCCCGATCTTTCGGACGAGTTCCGAAAATGGCGCCAAGCACCTGGCACTGCCTCCCTTCTTCTCAGTAGGTTGTGGTGCAGCCCCTCCCTCCTCTGGGGGAGGGTTGTGTAGTCGGATGCTGTCACGCCTCGGTACGCGAACGCCCAGCGGGAGGGCGGTGTACTGTGACATGCATCTGTGGAGCCTCGGGCCGCGGCTGGAAGCGGTCAGCACTGGGCTTGGGATAGGTCCGTGCAGGGCTGTGGAAGGCTCAGCGTGCTATTTTCCTGGAGGGGTGGAGAAGCAGTTAGAGCCTGATTGATCTGACTGGCTTGCCCCAGGGGTGGAAATATGCCGCTGAGTAAATAGAGATGGAAATAAAGGGGTGAGGAGTTGTGAGGCTTTTCCAGGTGACCAGCATGTCCAACGGATCCATGAAGAACTTGCACCGCAGAAGAGTGAACTCTGCATCGCTGGGAGGTTCCATTAGCTGAGAGAAGAAGAACTGGAATGGACTGATGCTTGAGCCTGAATGAGAGACTGTTTGGGTGGATGCCCAGATGAAGATAAGGACCTCGCTGGACATGTCATCAGAAGATTTCTGATTTGATGATATGTTTGGGGTGCAGAGATTATGGTATGAAATAAGGGGTGGCATGTTGCAGTTTGGGCTGGGTGCCCTCTGCTACATGAGGTGCTTCCTGTGTCCAGAGGTCCAGCCCAGTGGGTGGACACAGGAAGCTAGGTATTTCTACCATAATTCTCTGCACCACCACTATAAGATCCAGTGCGAGGTCTGGCACCTCCTCTTTCTTCCTTGCCGTCCCCCGGTAACTGGGGGAGATGTTGTCTCCCGGCCGTGGGCCTGGCTAGGCCCAAGGCCACGGGGGGATGGGCAGTCTCAGATCTGGCCAGCTGAGACTAGCCTAGCAGTGGGGAGGGGGGAAGAAGGAGCCCTGGGCGTCTTGGATGTACCGCCAGCTGGGGATGGGATCTTTCTGGGTCTGTTTTGGGATTTTTCTTTTGTCACTGCTTCTGGCTCTCTCTGTAAACATTCACTGCTTTTCATTGAAACTTTCCATCACTTTTGCAATCCATTTGTCTGAGTTGTTATTTTTGCCCGTGGTGGGGAGGGGGCTGCCTCTACCCACTACAAAAGAAAAAAGATAATTTTTACGTAGTTGAATTGGAGATTCTTCTGGATTGGTGGCAATTCATATTGCTGTTTAGAGGAACTGATAGCCGCAGCATTCAAGAGTACTTACAAATCATTGCCTACTAAGCGGCAGTCAAGTAACAAAATGAACAGATGCCTTTCCCATGCTTTTTGAAAAGAGCTCTGTAAGGGGGAGAGATGACTTGTTAAGCGTCACTAATGCTGCACTAAGTACCTCTCTGCAGCATAGATTCACATTTGCATGGTGAGGTGATGTAGTTCTTGTTCTGAGTAAAGCAAACCTGTTCCTGACTTCATCGTGACTGTGTCACGTTTATAGTGCTAGCCCTTAGTCTCTGTGGTGGTTTGGAGAGCTGGGTGCATCATGTTTATTTTCAGACTTTCAGGTAACCTTTTCAAGTTATCTGAGGGTATGGGGAAGAGAGGCAACTGACTCCAAAGTCATTGTTGTGGGGCTGCTGAGCATCAGGAACCTTGCAGAAATCCGTTGCTGCTCGCCTCAGCCTCACATTTTTAAGGGTCTCAGAGAAGGTTTTTCCCACCCTCTTCAGCTCAGCCTCTGCAGACCAGGAGAGAGTGTGACTCCTGGGGACTGAGTCTCCTGACACATACCCCAGTCATTCTCTCCAGCTGGGTGACTTTCCCTAGTTGCTGAGGCTAGGAGAGGCATTAGCTCAAAACGTGCAGTTTGCTCCAGAGGTTTCTCTGATGCAATTTGTATAATGCATAATTATCCTTGTCTCACTTATCCACAACAAGTGGAAAATAACTCGGGTTATGAAATTTGCAAAGAGGCTTCTGGTCACAATGTTCTGAAAATAAAAATGCTTGATGGTTGTTTATGCTTTTGCTCTGCTTTGTGCAAGTTGGTAGATGATAAACGAATGCAGTATTTTTTCTGTAGGCAAACTGAAAACATAGAAGACATTAAATCCTCTACCTTGCATAACTCCAGTTCATCACGCGACTGCATGCTGGCCTTGGTGATTTCTTTTCTGCACTTTATGGTGGAGAATGGCAGTAATTGTTACTGCTGGAATAAATCTGTCACTACCTAGTCACACTCTGTCAAATGCACTGTTAGTGTGAGGCTAGGAGCACTCTGGGTGTGGGTGTTTGTGTAGAAACTCCCACCTTTACCTCTCACTGTGTATTACATCCCAGGAGCTCGGCTTCTCCTCTGTCTCTCTGAATAATGCCGTGCCAGTGTCTTCCTCACTTTGCTGGGTTACTTCTGCCTTTGTATTTGCTGTCACATCCCACCTCCTCCATTGCTGAATAAGCCTTTAAGTTCTGTGCTGGGAATCAAGAAACTTTCAAGCTCCCACATGCCTAAACTATGCTACTGTGCTGGGTTACACCCACCCTGGATGGGGGCTGAAAGGACCTTGGACAAAAGAAACTTGTTCCAGGGGGGCAGAGAGTGATTTGGTTTTCCCCCTCCCAGGAGGAGGGGTCCCCTTGGTCAAAGGTGGCCTATTGCACTCCTCCTTCCTGTCCAGCAAGCCTATCAAAAGGGTAGACACCTTTTACTGCTCTCTCTTTTCCTGCCTCAACTGCTTGAGACAGATCATCTGTTGCTGCTGCTTCCTGCACTGACCATGTGGTGGGGCCTAATTTCCAGCTGCATCCATGCTTTCTAAAGAACTGAATCCACTTACAACCAGGGAATACAAGGCCATCTGAGCTTGGTTTTGTACATTTTCCCATTTATCCTTATCCCTTACCTTTGTAAACCCTCCCTGTTACTGCTACACATATATATATATATATTTAAAAACTTGACTCTTCCAAACCAATTCCAGACTATTTCTTTTGTGAATTTACCTCTCCTTTCCCCTGCCTGATTTTGTTTTACCTTATCTTACCAGGAAAGGGAGGGGGGAGGGATCTCTGTTACCATTTAGGCTTTTAGACTCTGGGTAAACCTCAAATCAGCACAGAGGCCACTCACTGGATGGCACTTGGGCTGTATCCTAGATGTCCACCTGTCCCACTTCCTACAGGAGCAGTATTGCTGGGTCCCTTGGACTCCCACTAGGAGGACACATCCCAAGCTTACAACCCTGGATTTTAGACATGCAGACTGTAATGGAGTCAGGGACCTGCTGGCCAAAGTATCATGGGACAAAGCCCTAGAGGGAAAAGGGACTCAGGACAGCTGCTCAGTGTTCAAGGATCACCTTGTATACCCACAAAGTATATATATATATACAAAGTATACCCACAAAGAGGAAAGCAGAAAAGAATGCTAGGAGACCTGCCTGGATGAGCAAGGAGCTCCTAGACACACTGGCACACAAAAAGAAACTCTACAAGGAGTGGAAGAGAGGACAGCTGGAATGGGGATATATCAGGAAGCTGCCCGAGCAGCAACTGATCTGCTTAGGAGAGCTAAAGCTCAGTTAGAATTAAATTTGGCCAGGGAGATCAGAGGGAACAGTAAACATTCCTATAGGTATATCAATGGTAAAAAGAAGCCTAGGGAAGGTGTGGGCCCCCTCAGAAAGGAAACTGGAGAGCTGGTTACAAGTGACATGGAGAAGGCTGAGGATCTCAATGACTTCTTTACCTCAGTCTTCACTGGCAAGGGCTCCAGCCATACTCCCAGAATGATGGAAGATAATGGCAGGGACTTGAAGAAGCAACTGCCCATGGTGAGTGAAGATCAGGTTGTGACCATATGAAGAACTGGAAATTGTTCAAGTCCATGGGACCTGATGGGAGACACACACGGGTGCTGAGGAAGCTGGAGATGAAGTTGCTAGGTCATTCTCCACCATATTCCAAAAGCCCTGGCAGTCCAGGGAGGTTTTCACTGACTGGAAAAGGAGAAACATAACTCCCATTTTCAAGAAGGGAAAGAAGGATGACCCAGGGAACCATAGGCCAGGCAGTCTCACCTCTGTGCTCGGAAAGATCATGGAGCAGATCCTCCTGGAGGCACTGCTGAGGCAGAAGAATAATGAAGAGGTGATTGGGCACCATCAGCACAGCTTCACCAAGGGCAAATCCTGCCTGACAAACCTGGTGGCCTTCTGTGACAAGGTCACAACATTAATAGATGAAGGCCAGCAACTGACGTCATTTACCTGGGCCTGAGTAAAGCCTTTGACGCTGTCCTGAACCACATCCTGGTTTTCAAGCTGGTGCAGGATGGGTTCATAGTTTCATAGTTTCATAGTTTCAGTTAGGGTGGAGCTCAGTTCCATATGGGCAGAACTACCCTGATCAGGCACAGCCCAAAGATACTGGCTGATAGCCACACCCAAAGACTGGCTGCCATGTCCATGTCCAAGTGGAGGTGAGGGACAAGCAGAGTCCCTCAGGGATCAGCACTGGGACCAGGCTTGTTTAACATCTTTGTTGGTGCCATGGACAGTGGCACTGAGTGCACTCTCAGCAGCTTTGCTGATGACACCAAGCTGTGTGGTGCAGCAGACAGCTGGAGGAAGGATCCATCCAGAGGGACCTGAACAGGCTGCAGAGCTGGGCCCATGACAACCTCATGAGTTCAACAAGACCAAGGCAAGGTCCTGCATCTGGGCTGGGGCAATCCCAGGCACTGATATAGGCTGGGCAGGGACTGGCTTGAGAGCAGCCCTGAAGAAAAGGACCGGGGGGGGTGCTGGTGGATAAGAAGCTCAGCAGGAGCCAGCAGTGAGCACTTGCAGCCCAGAGAGCCAAGCAGAGCCTGGGCTGCAGCAAGAGAAGTGTGGCCAGCAGGCAAGGAGGTGATTCTCCCCTTCTGCTTCACTCTGGTGAGATCCCACCTGGAGCACTGTGTCCACTTCTGGAGCCTCTATTACAGGAAGGATCTGGAGGTGCTGGATGGTGTCCAGAGAAGGGCCACGAGGATGATCAGAGGGCTGGAGCTGCTCTCCTGTGAGGACAGACTGAGGGAGTTGGGTCTGTTCAGTCTGGAGAAGAGAAGGCTCCCAGGAGACCTTCTTGTGACCTTCCAGTATCTGAAGGGGGCTACAGGAAAGCTGGGGAGGGACTTTTGAGGGTGTCAGGGAGTGATAGGACTGGGGGGGATGGAGCAAAACTAGAAATGGGTAGATTCAGATTGGATGTGAGGAAGAAGTTGTTCCCCCTGAGGGTAGTGAGAGCCTGGCACAGGTTGCCCAGGGAGGTGGTGGAAGCCTGTGGTAGGGTGAGAAAGTTCTCCCCCACACACAAAGAAACCACAGCTAACTCGGTGGGAGAAGCAGATGAAATAAGCTGTGTTTGCAGGCACAAATGGAATGCAATGAATATGTACACAAATACACAGTATTTACAATATATACAGAAACACACAGCAATGAACGTAATGCAGAAGACCCCCAGCCAGGGGGATTCCCCTCTGTACCCCACTCTCCCTCCCTCCCTCCCTTTTTTTCCCAAAAAGGGTTAGAGAGAGAGAGAAAGGCAATTAAGGAGAAGAATTCTGCTAGCTCAAAGCGTGTGCAAGAATTCGTTTCCTTATCTGGTTAGCTGTTAACTCAAGGCCGCTCTGTCCGGCAGCGGTTGCTTCAGAGGGAGAGAGCAGACAAGCCCACACGAACAGAGAGAGAACAGACTGAACTCAGACTGAACTGACAGAACTTAGAGTTGCATTCTACCAATCTACCAAGGAAATTCGTTTAGACCTTATCTTGTTTTCATTTAAATATCAAAAACATTCAGCCAGAGTGTTCAGCAACTGTCCCTTTCTTAAAGGCACAGCCTAAACCGGTCACAAAGCCTCATCCCTGGAAGTTTTGAAGGCCAAGCCGGATGTGGCTGTGAGCAGCCTGCTGTAGTGTGAGGTGTCCCTGGCCATGGCAGGGTTGTTGGAACTGGCTGATCCTGGAGGTCCCTTCCAACCCTGACAATTCTATGATTCTATTCCTAATATCCAATCTAAACCTACTCTGGTGCTATTTGAAGCCATTTCCTCTCATCCTATTGCTTAATACTAAGTAGAAGAGACTGACACCCACCTCACTACAACCTCCTTTCAGGGAGCTGTAGAGAACCACGAGGACTAGATCAAAACACAGTCAATATTATGCCATTTTATGAGTCTGTCTATAACTTCAGTGGAAACAAAGCTATTGTTTGTCCTGTATGCCATTTAATGCTACTGACAGGTATGTGTTTCATACAGATTCACTTAATTGAGTATGCTAATGCCACTCTTGCAACCTGTTCTCTTTCACCACAACGGTGTACAGCATTTATCTATAACGGTGGTCTTGCTTCATAATGGTTTTGTCATTATTTCCCAAAACCCTGCCAGGCCAGTGTGAATGCTCAGTGATCTTCAGCAGTCACCTGGAAATCTTGTAAGAACTTGTTCTTCTTCAAAATGTCATGAAGTCAAGAAATAATGCAAGGAACAGAACTGTGCCATTACAGGCTCCTGTGGCAGGTAGAAGAGGAAGATGAACGGGAGGATGGACTAACCATTGAAGTCCAGAAGTAACAGGAAAGCGTAGGATGCTTTTCAGGGGCACTGCCTTTGCCTTTGGAGGAATTTTGACTTCTCAAGAGCTAATAGTACTGGAGATTTGAAGACACATTATCTACACATTATCAAGCTGCTGTGTGAGGCCTGACATGCTAAACTTGCTCCTGTGTGCTGGAAAAAGCTAAGCTAATACCGAAGGCAGTGTTGCTAAGCTCTTGTGACTAACAGCCTCTGCCAGAAGCAAATCCTGCAAGAAAGCCAGATGATGCCACTGGCCATTTCTTTTGGCTACCTCACAGTCCCTTACCCAGCAGATGTGGATTCCTATAGAATAGAATAGAATAGAATAGAATAGAATAGAATAGAATAGAATGGAATGGAATGGAATGGAATGGAATAGAATAGAATAGAATAGAATAGAATAGAATAGAATAGAATAGAATAGAATAGAATAGACCAGGTTGGAAGAGACCTTCAAGATCATCGCATCCAACCTATCAGCCAACACCACCTAATCAATTAAACCATGCAACCAAGCACCCTACAAAGTCTCCTCCTGAACACCTCCAATGAAGGTGACTCCACGACCTCCCCGGGCAGCACATTCCAATGGGCAATCACTCTCTCTGTTTAGAACTTCTTCCTAACATCCAGCCTGAACCTCTCCTGGCACAGCCTGAGACTGTGTCCTCTTGTTCTGGTGCTGGTTGCCTGGGAGAAGAGACCAACCTCTGCCTGGCTACAACCTCCCTTCAGGTAGTTGTAGAGAGCAATAAGGTCTCCTCTAAGCCTTCTCTTCTCCAGGCTGAGCAACCCCAGCTCCCTCAGCCTCTCCTCACAGGGCTGTGCTCCAGACCCCTCCCCAGCTTTGTTGCCCTTCTCTGGACACCTTCCAGCATCTCAACATCTTTCCTAAACTGAGGGGCCCAGAACTGGACACAGGACTCAAGGTGTGGCCTAACCAGTGCTGAGCTCCTGCTGGCCACACTGTTCCTGATGCAGGCCAGGATGCCATTGGCCTTCTTGGCCACCTGGACACACTGCAGGCTCATGTTCAGCCTGCTATCAACCAGCACCCCCAGGTCCCTCTCTGCCTGGCCGCTCTCCAGCCACTCTGACCCCAGCCTGTAGCACTGCCTGGGGTTGCTGTGGCCAATGTGCAGCACCTGGCACTTGGATGTGTTCAATCTCCTGCCCTTGGCCTCTGCCCATCTGTCCAGCCTGTCGAGGTCCCTCTGCAAAGCCTCTCTGCCCTCCAGCAGATCAACTCCTGCCCCCAGCTTGGTGTCATCTGCAAATGTACTGATGATGGACTCAATGCCCTCATCCAGATCATTGATAGATATCATATGGGTAGGGGCCCAGCACTGATCCCTGGGGCACACCACTGGTGCCTGGCTGCCAGCTGGCTGTGGCACCATTCACCACCACTCTCTGGGCTCAGCCTCCAGCCAGTTCCTAACCCAGCTCAGAGTGCTTCTGTCCAAGCCAGGGGCTGCCAGCTTGGCCAGGAGTTTGCTGTGGGGGACGGTGTCAAAGGCCTTGCTGAAGTCCAGGTAGGCCACATCCACAGCCTGCCCCACATCCACCAGGGCATAGAAGGAGATCAGGTTGGTCAGGCAGGACCTGCCCTTCCAAAATCCATGCTGGCTGGGCCTGATCCCTTGGCCATCCTGTAAGTGCTGCATGATCGCACTCAAGATGACCTGTTCCATGATCTTGCCTGGCACTGAGGTCAGGCTGACAGGCCTATCATTCCCTGGCTCCTCCTTCCAGCCCTTCTTGTGGATGGGCACCATGTTGGCAGCTTCCAGTCTTCTGGGACCTCTCCAGTGAGCCAGGACTGGTGAAAAATGATGGAGAGCGGCTTGGCCAGCTCATCTGCCAGCTCTCTCAGCACCCTAGGATGGATCCCATCCGGTCCCATGGACTTGTGGGGATCCAAGCGGCTAAAGAGGTCTCTAACTACTTTCCTCCTGGAACACAGGGGACCTATTCTGCTCCCTGCCTCCATCTGCCAGCTCAGGAGGCCAGCTGTCTGCAAGACAACCTATCTTGCATTCCAGGATATCTCCCACGGAGGAGGTGGAAACAAAGAAGGAGAAGCAGTCTTTTGAGGAGAAGAAAATGGCTTTGTCACTACTATCACCTATATATTTGACTGGCTTGAAATGATGCAGAGGATATAGAGAAACAAACCAATCACACTGCCAAGCTGGACAGCACTGAGACAGTTTGGTGTAGGATGTAGCATCTACAGGAAGGGCCATCCACCGGTTTCTGAATAATCAGACATTTGGGGTTTTAGTCAAAATATTGGCATTTGTATAAAATCTAAACATTGTATCTGCATGGCTGTGTTAATATAAGTTAGAAGTGAAGTATTTTTAAACAGATGAGAGAGGGTAAAGGAGGGAAAGGAAGCTGCAGCTCTTTTTTCACCAGGTTTGGTGATTACATTGAAGAAATCAGGTGGTGACACATGGAAAAAGAGCCCTGTGTGCAAATAAATCACTCTTGACATGCCCCTTGGGCAGCTGGCTTTCTGATGCTATGCAGTGCACTGGGATGCACCACAATTATTTCCCATGTGGTGATATATGTGTGTATACTGTCGCTTCCCATTGCTGGAATAAGCTTTTGGAGCTAGATTGTTTCTGTTTAAATAGTCCCTCTTTATTCATCAATGAAATGCTGTTTTGATGTAAATTAAGGCCTTACTGAATTTGAGTGGTAAGAAAAAATAAAGTCTTTCTTTTCTTTGCCCCATCTCCAGCTGTACAGCATAGGGCAGTCAACCATCTCTGTCTTTATACCTTAGATGCTGGAAGTGGTGTGATCAGAATGCAAAAAAATTGCAACTTTCGCTGTCCATTTCCAATCTGGAGACCTCAGAATTGAGTGTGGTGATGGTCAGCAGGTAGCACTGATACCCACAGGAGATGTGTGTTCCCTGTCTCCTCGTCTCCAGACCTAAGCAAAGATGCCTTGTGTGAAGTCTTGGGAAGTCAATTAGTTTTAAAGTCACAAGGCGATGCCCTGTGCGGTGTTCAGGGAGACCTTGTTTGTGCCTTTCTCTCCTTCCATCTCTTCTGCTTAGCTTTCACTGTATTAAATCACAACTAAGACCTCTGTGACTCCTGATCACAATCATATCTGCCTTGTCCTAGAGGGAAGAAGAGTCTGGTTAGGTTTCTTTTCTCATAAACCCTCTTCTATCGTATTTCTTTTGACAATTATTACTTCTCACTGGCTGTAGGTGCTTGTTAGGGGCGAAGACACTCTTTAGCATCCCTGCCAGCGTAACGAATGTAACATGCTCAATATTTTGCATGAATAGTACTAATAATTCTGTGAGTGACTGATTCTTCTAGTAAGTATTACTGAAATAGGTCTCCTCCGTTTTCTGTCGTTCACTGGATATTTCAGGATGAGAGTTGCTGTGGAAAGCCGTAGGCATTGTGCAGCTTGGCTGCAGGGAAAGAGGGACAGTTTCCTAATGCAGCAGCTCCTGTTTGTCCTGAGATTGCTCTGGTATTTGCTACTGCTAACCCCTAAGGTTGAGGTGGGATAAGACAGATTTCATCACCCACATTCCAGTATTTCATTAGCCAGCCACAGCCAAGGCTTTATCAGACAGCCACACATGTTATACTGGGCTGTGGTAGTCCTACTTTGTCATCAACTCACCACTTCCCCTCCGTGATGCTCTCTTGGCTGCTGTGCCACAGAGCTGTGTGTAGCTGTTCTGTGAATTGGACTTGGAAATGGAAGACTTTAAAAGTATGTGAGCTAGGAACAGCAGTGTTTCTCTTAAGACCACAGCCAAACTCAGAGGTTAGTCTGGTAAGGAAACTTATGTAGTAAATGGAGAGAGGGAGTGATTCCGTGAGAGTGTTCCTTTCTCTGCAGAAGGAAGTGGCTGGAAGATGACTGGTGTGAAAGTGCCTTATAAAAAGACATTTTCAGGGGAGCACTGAATCCAAACTGCCATTCTCTGTGGATTTAAATATGGCTTTGGTTTTAACAATCTTTTGCATGCCAAGAGAACAGGTAGAGTCATGCATTTTGTGCAGATGAAGCTGTTCTCAATGGCATGAGTACAAACTGGATTATTTTCTAGCTGTTACTCATTTTGCATTCACTGGTGCCTGCTCTCTATGTGCTTTATGAGAGGAAATAATGTGACTTAAATCTATTCTGTGTTTCTCATTCAGCAGCTCCCCATGCTCGAGAATTCAGAGATTCTCCTCTCCTGTCAGCTGTATATGGCATTTTCCTTCCACAATTAATAGTCACCATGATTTGGCTGCAGCTGCTTCAGAGCCTACTCGTTAAGCTTTGGCCAGAGGAGGAGTGGGAAACCACAGCCTGAAGGGCTGCCTTCAAACTACACCTAGAGCTTGGGTAGTGTACTTCAGTCAATCTTACATCAAAGGATCTATGACTGTTGCTAGCTGAGCAGGCAGTGTTAGTTATCATGCTGTCAGATGTGCACACTGGATCCCCTGAGACCCCAGAAGGTTATTTCAGCCTTCTATTATTGAAGTGTTTAAAAATAAACTGTGGCTTTGAGCCACTGTCCAAGGTGAGGGGTGGTGAATATGCCCTTCCCTGCTGGGAGCACAGCAGAGAGCCCCTGGATTCTGCTCTCCCTACATTGTCAGAAGGAAGTGAAAAACACTTTGCAGCTTCCTGTCTCTTTTCTGTGCCATAATCAGACTTTTGGACATGATAGGATATCAAGCGCCAGGAAGGAACACCGCTCCTGAATCTGTGTTGCAGAGGGTGCGTGGGAACTTGGTCTTCGCAACTTCAAATCAGCCATCAGCTTTTCTTCTGTCTTTGCATTATCTTCTTTCAATCACGGGATCTGTCCTAATAGAGCAGAGGCAGAGAGAGAAAATTGTTTGCACAGAAAATGAAGAATTTCTTCCTAACATCCATCTGAATCTCCCCTGGCACAACGTGAGACTATGTGCTGGGTGGCATCACAGTATCATACCCATGTCCTGTCTATGTTGCAGAGCATCCATTGTTGAGTCTTAACCTGAATTATCTTATCCAACTAAAGTACTCCAAGGGCTAGCACTTCTTAAGCATTTGTGTAGGCAGCTTTGGGCTGAAGCATGCCCCATATCCTTTGTGCTTGTTTGGTGGGATGTACTTTTCACTCCCCTTGCCTGCAGACTGCTTACAACATGGAATTTATAAATGACAATCACTGAGGGGCAGCAGTGACTATTAGCTACATCCTCCTGCTCCATGGCAGTGCCCCTTTTGCATCTCTCGTGCTCGTTCCTCACTTCGCTGACCTTCTTTCACTCTTCCCAGCTCCCTGACCTACCAACTGTCCCTCTTTCATTGAGAAGATCTGCAAGGAGAGTGTGGATTTGGAGGACAGTGTGAAAAACATGGATTTGTTGGATATCAGGAAATAGTGTTTCTCTCTCTCCCTTTCACCCTCACTGCCTGGAGAAGAGGAGCAACAGCTTGTCTGACAACAAATACATTTTTAACTAGCAGGGGTGAAAAGGACTGAGAAGGTTCAGTGAGGGCTCTCTCTTGATAATCTCCTAACTTGGAACAGGGAAGCAGAGACCTCTCAATTGGGGCTGAACGTTTCTGATGTTCCTATTTCATTAAGCATGCTCCAAAAGCCTTTTTGTTGTAGAGTGTCTCACCTTTCTGATGTAGAGTGTCTCACATGGCAAGGATGTGTTTTCCATATTTGGTGTTCTGCAGAAAGGAAGGCACCTGGCCTTCTAATGTCTGTTGAGTGGTGTCAAATACTTGTAAGGGTGTGGAGACAATCTATACAAGGGAGGATGTTAGGAATGAATTCTTTGTCATGAGGGTGGTGGGACACTGGAACAGGTTGCCCAGGGAGGCTGTTGAGGTCCCACCCTGGAGATATTCAAGGTCAGGCCCTGAGCAACCTGATCTAGTAGAGCATGTCCCTGCTGATGGCAGGGGCCTTGGACTAGATGATCTTTGGAAGTCCCTTCCAACTCAAAACATCTAGAAGAGAAAGATATTTCATGGAATTACTAAAAATGTATGGGAAACTTACTTTAAAATTAAGTGAATTTAAGAACTTTTCAATGCCTGAAAGCAAATTTAAAAACCAAAACAATGTTGCACCACTACGCTACAAAGGTAGGCCCCCAGGGTGACGCCACTTCTAGGTCTCTACAGCAAGCATTTTTACATTCCAAAATAAAAAGCACTGAACAGAAGCATTCTTGCTGTTGTTGTCTGCCCATATTTTTTTTAAAAGATATAATTTCTAAGCACATTTTAGCACCATTTGAGTTATACATAATTAATGCCCATTTTCCAGTTAAAGAGCAAGAAATAAAAGCCATAGCAGTTTTGCCTACACATAAACCTGCCTGTCAACTGAGGCTGTTGTTTAGCCTTAATGTCATGATGTTCTGGAACGAAGGGCAAGGAAAGGAAAGCAACATAATACTTGAAGAATTCTGATAACTCCTGAGGCACTAGTTCATAAGGCAGCCATCCTTTGCCCTTGGGAGTCTTACTGACTAAATTAAATGAGAAATCAGAGAGCTGTCTTCCATGGTGTACTCCTAGTTTTGAAGCAGTAGGGGGAGGAGTTCATCAGGTACTGATTTTTCCTTGTATTTTCCTCTTCCGAGTCAAGAAGTATGTGCTGTACTTTTGCTTGGTTTTGCTTTGCCTTACATTGATGGCTTCATAGAAAGTGGTAGTCTGTGTATGTGTTGACTGAGGTTGTAACAGTCAATGGCAAAATATCGCAGATTCTTTTTAGCTATATGAAAACCATTAAAATATTAGAGAATGGAGTTCTATTTTTATTTTCTGTTAGTAGCAGTGTGCCCAGGCCTGTGTGCCCTCCTGTGGTGGTTGGAGGGTGTTTAGGGCCCAGCGATCATGAAATAATTGAATTTTCAGTACTCAGTCAATCTAAGAGGGGCAGCAAGAAGACTTCCACTCAGGACTTCTGGAGGGCAGACTCCAGGTTACTCAAGGAATTAATTCAGAAGGTTCCTTGGGAAACAGCCCTTAAAAACAAAGGGGTCCAGGAGAGCTGGAGCTGCTTCAAGGCAGAACTCTTGAAGGCACAGGAACAGGCTGTGCCAGTGTGCCGGAAGATGAGCCCCGGGGCAGACGGCCAGCCTGGACGGGCAATGAACTGAAGAGTGACATAAGTGACATAACTGGCTGGTGAGGATACTGCACAGCATGGAGCCACAGCACGGAAAAGGAGGGAAAGCATCACTCGGACCTCCTGTATGTAAATGTATTTGACTGTTGCTTTCTTAATGTTTAAAGCATGCAAAGATGAAGAGTTGTGCTGTGATGATTTGCTAATGCTTAGAAAATGCACTGCGGCCCAAGATGAAATTTTGTTATGTTGCAATCATTCTTGCTCCCAGCAGCACGTTGTGCCTCTGAAGATCTCACTGTCAGCCCTGAGGTCTTCTGAAAGACCTCACACATGAAGTATGAATACACCTCCCAGCTATCCAATGAAAGATCATTCCTTGATAAGCCAGTCTGGTTGCTCAGTCTCTGGGCAGACCTTTAAACTAGATGCTCTCTGTCCCAGCTTACACAGGAGCAAGCAAATCCAGGTCTGCCTCCGTTCAGTAACGTGCTAGCGGACCAGGAGGTATCACTGGTCCGTGGGGCTATAAATACTCTGTAAATCATACTGTATCAAAGGTGTTTTTCTCTTAAACTTCTCTTTGAATCATAGAACAATTCAGGTTGGAAAAGACTCTTGAGATCATCAGGTCCAAGCATTAACCCTCCTCTACCAAGTTCACCACTAAACCATAGCACTAAGTGCCACATCTAAATGACCTTTAAACACACTTGGAGAAGGTGACTCAAACGCCTCCCTGGGCAGCCTGTTCCAGTGCCTGACCACTCCTGCAGTGTAAAATTCTTTCCTAATGTCTGCCCTGAACTGTTTCTCTAGAGGAAAATATTTTTAACCAGTATTTAGAATAAGAGGTTTTGTTCATTATCGTGCTTTGCCATTCTTGCATGCAAGTTCATTTGCAGGTTTCCTATTGACTGATGGTTTTTCTACCCCAGATTGTGTTTCTGCATTTTAAACGGGAAAGAGTAAGCAGCCAGTCATCCAACCAACCAGAGTATGTCTGAAGGGTGAATTAAGACAGTGCATTTGTTTCATGAACTGGCAAAACTGCAATGTTATTCTTTTGATACACTACTTCTGTTTCTGATTGGGCTTTAACTATATATTGGGGAAAATATTTTAAAACCTGTCCTTATATTCCAATTCTCTTTAAAGCTTCACTCAGTCGAGGTTGGTTTTGGTTTTGGGGTGTTTTTGGCCATAGTTTTGCAGCTACAAATGGCCTGAGAAGCATAAAGCAGAAAAGGGAAAAATTATTTTAAAATAAAAATATATAATGGACATTTAAGGGCATCTAAAGCATGTGATGCAGCCTAGCTTTCTTTTAGGGGGGAAACACCCTCCTCACTTCTTTCTTTCTTTCTTTTTCTTTCTTTCTTTCTTTCTTTCTTTCTTTCTTTCTTTCTTTCTTTCTTTCTTTCTTT